>JAJJWW010012417.1:0-138466 GCA_023531295.1 Papaver armeniacum
GAAGTATGGTACTCTTCGTTGTACTAGGTATTTTCATGGAAGACCAACACGATCAAGGTATACGATTATAGAATAGTATATGAAACAACTCTCTCTACTCATTGTTCCATTTGTTTTGTCCACCGACGAGGTTGATGGGGATGGCAATTGTGGGTTTCACGTCGCGCGAGAACAAATTGGTTACTTTGGAGAGCCGGTGAACGAAGATGTCACCCAATGACAATATTTAAGAACTAAGATGGCGGTACAACTAATAAATGACAAGGATTTCTATATGGAGATGATGAAGCAAGGAGATAGACACGACAAATAAATAGAGTTCAAAGACTTAGTTGAGCATGTAAAGTGCCGAAAGGGATTGAATACAATCGGTTCCAAGTATTGGATGACAATGCCCAAATGTGGATATCTCTTAGCGGACGTTTTGAATTGCGTGGTACATTTCTTTGTTCCTCCTAAGTATGGACATTCTTTTACGTTTGCACCTACAAGGACGGTTTGCGATGAATCGGTTAAAGATAGAAGAATTGTTATGGCATTTGTGAATGAGATGCATTTTATCGGTTTAAGAGTAAAAAGAGAGATTGTCCATTACCTCTGTTGGGTGGTTGGACGGATTACTTCCCAACGAATCATTGTAAAGATTGGTTGAAACAATTTGAGACCAACATGTTGGATTGGGATCGCGTCATGAACAACAACTTTCCGGAAGGCATACTCGAATTGGTTCATTGGATGATGAAGATGAATGATCTTTATGTTTGAAAGATGTATTTTGAACCGCCCTATTTGTACATGTTTTTTTGGAAAATACTGTGAAGTATAATGCTATAATCGGTAGTTATATTATTAATATATCAACCGAGTATACAAGCTTTTGTATGTGAGACTCAATCAATGTTATAATTGATTATTAACTTTTCTAATTTAACTTCCGATTGTCACCAAACTCTGACAAAAAAACTGAAAATTTTCCCAGAATCGGTAGACAATACAATACATAAACTACCGATTGTCACCAAACTCTGACAAAAAACGAAATTTTTTACCCAGAATCGGTAGACAACATAATACATAAACTTCCGATTGTCACCAAACTCTAACTAAATAGCTGAAAATTTTCCCAGAATCGGTAGACAATATAACGTAATAACTTCCGGTTGCAACAATCAATCAATATTTATACTGTTGCCACGGACTTCGAGAATTCATAACTTCCATCATAAGTGAATTCTTCACTATTTTCCACTAAGTACTATCTTTTTGCGAGTGTCTCCTACATAAACAAATACAAAAGAATGTCAAGTTCGTTTTGGTAAGAAATATTAGACACCCGGTGTTATTTAAAAGAAGTATGCAAATACTTACAAATTGTTGGATCGACAAGCTTAAGTGGCTAGTGTTAAAGATCCTCTTTTGTATCGTTATGTAATCATTTACCCCTTTTTGGACAAGTCGGAAACGATCATGAACTTGTTGGAGTGATCTTTGCTTTGGATTTCCACACTCTCGCACAAATTGGCTATATACCCTCCCCCAAAAGATTTCGGGCGTTAACCTTCCTGCTATGACATCTTCACGTCTTGTTTCATGATACCATGTTTTGACAATGACCAAATCTTTAGCTGCGTCAAACGTTGCCATGCTTGTAAGTTGAGATATAGAATGAATTCACAAGAGTAGACGATGGAAAATCTATTTGTAGAATACACGATGCTATATATGTGTTGTTTGGTGCATAAATAAGAAGAGTTTACCCTCCTTATATAGATGAGAGTCCCAACGTCTTTTTTTTAAAAAAATATGGCCGTTGATGCGTACTTTTACAAAACTGTACTGAAATTACGTATAATGATTACATACAATCGGTAGACAATGGTTGAGAACTGATAACCGATTATGAGCCATCGGGAGCTAAATATAGTTATTTACTACCGATTATAGGCTGTTTTGTCAACAGAGTTCTCAGTTTCATTAGAGTAGTATAATCGGAGGATTATCAATATGTATTATCAACCGATTGTGTGTGGTTTTCGAGGCACGGCTAGTTTGTTTTGAACGAAATAGCCATTGGAGTATAATCGGTAGTTAGATAAAGAATTAAAACTTCTGATTGTCATAAATATTTTGAAATTCATAACGATATCAACTACACATCATAATAATTTTACAATCATAACTTTTCATTGAACTTCCACAATTCTATTACAAGGTATTGTGATTAGCGGCGTGGACGTGTTGGACGAGTCCTAAACGGATTAAATCTTTCCATAGCCCTAAGGATTCTAAAATGAGAAAGGAAGCTTGATCTTTTCCATCTCCGCCATTCCCCGAGAGATCGTTCTATTACCTCATCATTGGTTTCACCTCTCAATCGATATTCATTCACAAGATAAGTTAAATAGACGAATTCTTCGACGTGTCGGTTTATTGATCCAACTCGGCAGAAAAGATCAGTGGAGTGACGGTTATTCGGCGCATAATTTTTCGTGAATTCTCCCCAAATAACTCATACTCATTATGCCTCCTTTCCTACGTTCTTCTCCTCGTCTCGGATAGAATTGAACATAGCGCCTACATAAAGATAAATCTTCTTCAATCATGAAATCCGTAGGATTAATGAATGGTTGGGCCATTATGTTGAAGATGATGTTGGAGAGAGTTTAAAGGTATTTGTGTTTCATAGAGGGTAAAAGGATACCATCCTTATATAGAGTTTAGAGTACCAACGACTCTATTTTGTAGATGACCGACTAAATAATCGGTAGTCAAATAAGGTAATTTAACTTCCGATTATACAGTTGCCCCAAATTTTGTTTTTGCAGAAATCTCAATTTTTTTGAATTTGGGAACTAGAATAACCGGTAGGTAAATAAGTTAATATGACGTTCGATTATAAAGTTTCCCCAAATTTCTTCTTTGCCGAAATCACCAATTTTTGGAATTTAGGAGCTACTATAATCGGATATTAAATAACCTCCGATTATTAAGATGCCCCAATTTTATTTTATTTTGTCAAAATTTCAATTTTTCGAATTTGGGAACTAGAACAATCGGTAGGTTATGAAGTCATTTATGAACTTATTTATGAACTTCACCTATCTACCGATTTCTAACGACCACAACATTGAGAATACTAATAATCGGTAGATAATACCACTACCTTTGCTACCGATTGTATAAGGATACAATGGTAATATCCGCAAATTTGGACATCCCATAACGTTGTCTATGGGTTTGGAATAAAAAAGTCGCCCCTAATTCTTTTAGGGTCGCCCCTAAAAATGCCAGGGTAAAAATAGGTGAAGGATTTGTTTCAATAAAATGTTGAGAGGATTCTTTTTTCTAGTCGAAAGATAGGTGTTTTACAATAACTAGGTCAGTGAATAGCAACAATATACCACACAGCGAGTTAACTCAAAGGTTAAGGGAAACAAAAGCAAAACAAGAAGTAAATGAGATTAGTAAGGGGAGAAGAAAGATTAGAACAAAGAGAAAATGGGTTAATTGCCCAAGAATCCCTAAAACATGGTTTTAATGGACATGTATACATAAGGGATGAGTGAAATGGACATATATTTTCTAGACATTATATCCCTCGTCTTACAACGCCAAGAGGTCTCTGGGAATTTTTGCTCTGCGAATCGGGCGATAGTAATGAGTCAATTCAGTGACTAAATTCTCTCAGAATCTTCTCATTTTCATGAAATCTATTTTGCTTTCGTGCATTTTTCATATGCTTTTCTAATCTATTTTTACCTTCTGATGATGTTATTCTTAATCTAATTACTTTTTCAGTCATCTTTTCAATATCTCTTATTAAAAACATTTGTTGTCATTTTAGAATGGATTTCTAACTTTTCTTGTGTTCTCCATAATGTGCTTGCAGTTTGGATTATCTCCTATGGCGTTTGCCTTTACGTTTGTTGTTGTGGTTATTATGTTTGCTGAGAAGTTGGCTAATCGTTTGAAAGCTGGTCTTGTCTGTGATTATGTATTTGGTTTACGATGGAAGAGGATGAAGTATCGGTACAGTTCACTGAGTCATTCTCCTCCTAGAGCCCGCTCTCTAAAGAATTCAAAAAAAAAAAAAAAATCAAATTCCGTAATTCATGCCGTAGTCAACAAGTTTGTTTCCTTATTTTTTTGGGTTGATTAGTCGACCGCTGTAACTGTTTCCATATATCTAAAACTAGTCAACTTATTTGATACCATATTTCTTGCCAAAAATTCAACCAAAGTATATCCTATAATTATATTGCTCTCCATATGCCCATTTGCCTTCAAGATTTGTATTCTTATAATATACATTTTGAGCGTAGAAACATAAACCCTAAAAAACTAAGAAAAGGAAAAAATATAGGAAGAAGGTGCAACCCAAGTTGGTGATCTTGTCAACAAGTTCAAGCAAGTCGTTCTGGATTTAGGGAACACTAATGAAATTGTAGTTGTTCAATCGGCAAACAATCAGGAGAATGGAGAGGAAGGTAAATGGGCAGCCAATGTTATTGGTAAAGTTATCACTGAAGGAAAAATGAGTTATGACATGGTTGAAAAATACGTCAAGTTTACTTGGCCTTTCATATCTGCTGAAGAAGTTAAAATAATGGAGGTAGATCCTAACACTTTGATCTTTAAATTCAGTGAATGGAATCTCTTGAAAAAGGTTATAGATGAAAGGCCATGGAGTATCAATAAGCGGTTGTTGGTAGTACATGACTATATTCCCGATATGATCTACACTGAAAAACACTGGGGTTTTCAACTTTTCTGGATTCAGCTAAAATATTTTCTTCTTGAAAATATGAATACAATAGTTGTTACCAAAATTGACAGTATCATGGGGAGGTTGTTAAGATTCAACCAGAAGATGAAGTTCAATGAAGGTATGTGTAAATATAGACCTAACTAATCCATTAAGGGAGGGTTAAAGTTATAACAAGCATGGGTGAGCAGATGGATTAAATTATTTTATGAAAGGCAGCCAACAGGTATTTGCAGTGAGTGCCACATTGTAAAGTTGCTTGTAAGTGTTAGAGCATTGCTCGGCCGAACTCGCATGTGTTGTTATCTCAAGCATGTTTGTCAATGTTAGTGATCAAAACTATAAGTCTTGATTTCTAGTCTACTATAGCTAAGGTCTGGGACTAGGATAGAAAGTGTAGTTGAGCTCAAGAACTCCATGGCAATCATCATACAAGACGAAGGACTACTCAAGGAACCGGTGGAACTTCATCAACTAAAAGGTATGTGGAGACTTGAACTTATCTATCACTCAAAAGTCTATTTATCTTCTATCTTGAGACAAAAGTCGTTTTGCTATATGGACTAGAATAATACACATTTGGTATTTCGAGCCGAGTTTATCTCGCCTATCTATTTCTCGAAATATGTGTTGGTAAGCTTTTGCTTTAGCTGAATTCATCTTTACCTAGTGACGAAATTCATGTTATGTTTCAATCTCTTTGAAAATTGCTCTGACGAAAAATGGTTTGTGAAATAACAACTATATAACGTCCTCTGAGAATGTTTCAATGATTGAAATGAGAGTTTAGATTACATAACCATGGTAGGATATAAGCATTGTTGTGGAAACACATATATGTATAAGTCCTTATTCCTTGAACCAAAGTTTGCGAACTTTGTTGATCAAGAGAACCGAAATGGTGGCGTGAGCTAAGTCCGCGAACTCAGTCCGCGAGCGGAGGAAGTTCTCGACCCGAGAATTTCTACTTGGAGTTGTGAACTCCTTAGTGAACTTAAGTCCGCGAACCCGGTCCGAACTTGAGTTGGTTATATCTAAAAACGATTGTTCTTGAACTCATGTTTAAATAAACTAAGGAATGCTTTTGCAAACCGTGGCTATAAAGTTCATGAACCGATTCGAGTGAATCAAATCATTTTTGCTTCGATTGTGTCTTGTGTAGTTACATAAAGATCTAAGCAATTGAACAACTCTCTAACTAGTTCATTTGAGTCATTTGGACTAGTTATGGTGAAGAAGAATATGGTTGATATGAAATTGCTCATACGACTAACCTTTTGGTTAACTATTGTTGAACCAACAAATGTACATGTTTGGGTACGGTTACACAAGCCTAGAAATGTGCATTTCATGTGTGTATAACAAGCTAAGTTTTCGATCTAACGGTTGAGAAATATTAGCTTGAATCTAATCAGGTTTTCATTTAACGGTGAATTTTGAATGCTTTGTTACCAAGCTAACATTGATTGCAAACCCTGATTTGAATGACTATATAATGGAGAACTCTAGCAACTGGGAAACCTAATCCCCCACCTTACGTGTAATCTTATTTGTATAAGATAGAGTCGATTCTCCTTTAACCTTGGGTTTTCTTCTCTAAACCAGGTTAACGACATAAAGACTTCATTGGGATTGTGAAGCCAGACCGATACTACTTTCTCGTAGTTATGTGATTTGATCTTGTTGTTTCTATCATACGAGTACAATTGTAATAATTGGCTTGAGATTTCTATCTCCGATAGGCAAGATAAAAAGAAGTCACAAACGTCTTCGTCTCATCATTTGCGATTCCGCAATACCTTTTTATTTGCGTCGATTAAGATTATTGTGAGGTGATCGATAATACTAGGCTGTTCTTCGGGAATATAAGTCCAGGGTTATCGATTGGTTCATGTTCGCCTTAATTTATCAAAAAGGCGGAACAAAACTCGTAGGTATATTCGTGGGAGACAGATTTATATATTAAGTAGACTTTTACGTGTGATACAGATTTGTTTATTAAAGTCTTTGACTTTGGGTCGTAGCAACTCTTAGTTGTGGGTGAGATCATCTAAGGGAATCAAGTACATAGCATCCTGGCAGGATCGAGAGACGTAGGAGCATAAGCGTACCTTGGATCGGTGTGAGATTGGTTGGGGTTCAACTACGGTCCGGATCGAAGTTAATTTGGAGTAGACTAGTGTACGTAGCGAGATAATACATTGTGTGTTCAATCTGGACTAGGTCCTGAGGGTTTTTCGTATTTGCGGTTTCTTCGTTAACAAAATTCGGTGTATACGTGTTATTTCTATTTCCGCATTATATTTGTTTATATAATTGAAATATCACGGGTTGTCGTTGTTCAATCAATTAGAATATCGACCTTTTGGTTGTTGATTAAATTGATTGAGACTTGGATATTGGTCTTTGGTACCATCCAAGTTATCTCTCTAGTATTTGATAAAGACTTCATGATTTCTATTTTCTTGAGTATATATCAAATTGAGAGATTGAGATATAAACTCTTTGATATACTTTTTGTCTAGATTGAGTCTGACTGTCTAGTTGATTCTCTAGAAAGTATATTGAGTTTGTCCATACAAATTGCTAAGCGAAATATTGGGTGTAGTTGTTGTACCCCCGTTTTTTCAATTGGTATCAGAGCAGGCAAACACGTTCAAGACCTTACAAGTCTGTGTTTGTAGCGATCTGACTCTATGGACAGAGGTGTTATCTCAATAAATGTATCACCAGCCTTCGATGGTTCAAACTACCCATGGTGGAAAGTTGTTATGTGTGCTTTTCTTCAAGCTCATGATTTCCGAACCTGGGTACGTGTCGCTAATGGCTATGATCCTCCGATTAATGCATAAGGCGTTGTATCTATACCTAAGGATGTTGGTAGTTATATTCCTGAAGAATCTCTTGCTGTAATGCAAAACTCTGACGGATTAAATGATATCAGACAGGCCATTACCCCATACCTTCAACACTATGTGTCTAATTGCACTAAGTCTAAAGATGTCGGGGATATCTTAGAAACTATATTTGAAGACGATAGATACGTTTCTAAGAAGCATGTCATCGATGGAGGAAATAACTTCAACACCCTCTCTAAGGATACCCCTCTTGGAAAGGTAAAAATTCTTGATCAAAATTCTATTCAAACCTTTGCATTCAATGTTGTTTCCGACACAAGTGAGACCTCTAACTTGGCTTGGGCTGATGAATATTGCTCAAATGGTGATTGGTTCGACAAACCATTAATAACAGAAAAGATCAAAGAATTTGTAAAAACAAGCATTAGATGTGATAAACATCTTCTGTCAGTTTTTGCTTCTAATGATTATATGAAAGAAAATTCCTTATGTGTCAACATTTTGAATACGTCTGATGGATATAATGAACCCTCAGATCTTGCAGCAGAAACATCCACATGCTCAAAGTCTGATTCAGAAATTGAGTCGGACAGAGAGATTTTCGAGTTCTTGAATATAGAGGTTCTTCAAGAAAATCTTCAATTAAAAGCTTCATTAAAGAAACTAGAATCATTAATCCCGGTGAAAGATCTTGAGATAGTTTGTCTTAATGATAAACTCACCAGAACCATTGCTCTAAAGGAAAAAAGAGACTAATACTCTCAAGGATGATCTGCAAAGATTATCGGAAGTTCCCGACAAAATCTCGGCAATGTTATTTGGTCGGGAAATCCTTTGGAAACACTAATGGTTTAGGATTTAAAAGCAAGGCTGAGGCATTGTCAACCACATTGTTTCTATTGATCATGGAAAAATAAAGGTTGATGGTTGTGTTAAACAGAAGGCACTTCAACGAGACAAAGGATCCTTGATTTGTTTGTTTTGTGGAAATGCAAATCATGTTCAAAGCACGTGTTAGAGATTCAAAAGGAAAAACAAAAGAATTTCCAGACTACAAAAGAACATGCAAAAGATGAATCTGGATAATCAACATGGGTCTCATAAAACCAATGCTTCCAGTGTCAGAAGAGGTAGGAAATCATTTTATGCAACAAACCGTGGTAAATCACTATGTGATAAACAAGGGGAGCGTTTGGCTCACAACGTCCTTTGTCTAGTTCAGAGATGTTCGCATCCTCATTTGTAACTTGAGAAAATGAGGTTTTGCATCTTTGTGGCTCAAGTATTGTATTTATTTTTGTTAAGAAAATATTGTCCTAACAATATAGATATTTGATCATTAAACTACAGAAGATTTGCTCTTCTAGGGTTTGGTCATTCAAGTCTATCTATAAAATATTTGTAGACTTCCTTTTGTTTTTCCCTAAAAGATACTGTTTCATGGCTCATGTAACTAGAGGCACCACAAGCAGGGATGCAGTCGAAGCATTTAATGTGTATCTGTGTAAAGGAATCTCTTCCTCAAGGGTAAAGAAAGTAAAGACTACAAATAGCGGAGAAGGTTCTTCCTCTAACTCCGCCTCTTGTCTTTTATCATATTGATCATTGATAGACGCATTTATGTGTCTAATTTGTCCTCAATGTTTTCGTATTGTTAGTACTCGTTTTTTTCCTTATTATGGTGTTTTGTGTGTTTGTAGGTATTTTTGGAAATAAAGATTGTTGGAAAATTCGGCTCGAAAAGTTTCTCGGAACACCCCGGAGGACATTTGCTATTCGGACTCCACATTGGATAAGGGGTAACCCAATTGCTAAGGGGCAACCCATTGCTATTCGCACCCCACTGACTGGTTAAGGGGCACCTTCTTCAACCTTTCAAAAGCCGGATTTTGGCGGGAATTTGGGTTTTGAAAACCCGATATTTTGCGAGAGAAGATTGAGACGAGTTTGAAGGAGATTGATCGAATGAGTTGGTTGGAAATATCTGTTTTGACCAAACAGGACTAGCATGTGTGTTAGAATCGCAAAACTTGGGTCATTTGCGTGGGAATGAAGCGAAACGGAACATGAGATATACTCGGGATTACGTCAGGCGAGTTTGTGGAGATTACGTTTTTGGGGCGTGTAGATATCCCCCTTGCACGAGTTTGACTCATTATTAGACAAGTTCTTGCGTGTTTGTGGTGTTTAAATGGAATGCAGACGCGTTATGGGATGGAAATGGAAATTATTTCCGTAAGTGGCAGTGGAGAGTTAATGAAGAATATTCGAGTTATTGGCGAGTATTCTTGTACACATTGAGTATAAATTGGAGGATGGGATATCGAAGAGAATGCATACGGAGAGTTTGGGAGAGTTTGGAGCAACCCGGAGCAATAAAAATCGAGTTGGAGAATTGCGCTCTTTCTTGCTGCCATTGAAGAACACGAAGAACATTCAGCTTACGGTGTGATCGTTTATGCTACGATGCTTACGACTCACGAGACGAGGGTCGTAATACGGAAAGCGGAGACTTAAAAGCAACGATGCGAGTTCTTTGTAACGGTGTTTGCAACACTTATAATCGTTGCAAACACCGATTTTATCATTTTCTCCATTTCATCATTTGTACACCTCCTTTGAGCAATAAAAATGAGTTTTGAGCTTGTTTCCAACATGATGAGAGGCTAATTCTCCCACAACCAAGGCAATGAGGAAGCTATTTACGCATGAATAATTGGTAACTATTTTATTTGCTCTAATTTATAATTTATAATTCACTCAATCTTTGCTTTTGCGAGTTTTAAATTTTTGCATAATTTTCGTCATTAGTTGTGATTCAATTAGATAGGTTATGCTTTGTATTAAGATAATCGATGCTTAGGGGATACAATTAATTTTTGAGAATTTGCCTGAATATTTGTGAATTAAGAAACAAGGGATTAAAAAAAATAATTAGAGTTTTGGATTATTTACCGTTATTTATTCATGTGTAATAGTGGAATCAGTGTCTTGGTTATTTTCTCATATCTTGAATCAATTTTGTGTTAAGTTTTCCTTATTTTTAAGTTTTATAAGTCTAAAATCTTTTGCTTTCACAAGTCTCAACGAACCTATTTACTACAACATTATTGATTCACATCAATCATAACTTCAGGGGTTTGGTGAAAGATTTCATCAACAAAAGAAACAATTTAAAATCTCAAATTGTTTCGTCTTTAGAAGATATTTCTAAAGATTTGGAGGAATTGAACGATCCCATAATTAATGGGTTTTTCAATAATGAGAAGGAATTCTCAGTAGAGGCCTTGAGAAAGCTCTATGATGCCTAGTAAATCTTCTATTTTTCTTGTTTTGTTTAGATGAATAACTAGAGTTTGGAATAGCCATTATTGTGATTACACATAGCTATGTCCAACGTTTTCATCTTCATGTTTTTAGGTTTATTTGTTTAAATTCTAAAATTGTTTGGAAGATGATTTTTGCAGTATTAATCTTTATGGTTTTATATATTGCAAATTATTATGAGATATGTGTGTTTGTGATACATGTGTATCTTTATCTCTCCGGGAACTAGTGATCCTCAAGACGGATTGAGGATAGAATTGTAATTTATGAGGGATTCCGATTTAAGGCGGTATTCCTACAAGAAGGTTTGGGAAACCAAACCAAAGTAAGGAAGTATTCTAGATAAGGAAATACTTCCTAGATAAGTAATATTCCTAGATAAGGAAATATTCCTAGACAAGGAATTCTTTCAGAAAAGGAATTATTACTAAATAAAGAAATATACCTAGAAAAGGTATTAGTCTTAGATAAGGAAATATATTCCTAAGAGGTTTTGGAAACCTTTAAAGATATAAATAGAGATGTTTAGCTCATAGCTAAGACATCTAGTGTGTGGTTTGAGATCTGTGAGACACACCTAGATCTAGAGTGTGGTTTGTGATCTGAGACTCACCTAGACTAGAGAGGGAGGTCCTGTGAGACACATCACCTTGAGATAAGTTTGTGAGGCAATTTATTATTGTAAAAGCAAGCTTAGCAAAATAGTTTAAGGTTGATCCTTTGTTTAGAGATTGTGAGAGTAACAAAGAGAGAATTGTAATATTTTCTTGTTCATAATCTAGAAGATATATTTCTTAGAATTACTTATTTGTGTTCCGTTTTCTAGTTTTCGTCTATTATTATTCTGAATTCCGCCTCTATAATAATAGTCGCCAAGGTACAGAGATCATTACGTATCAAGTTGGTATCAGAGTAAGGTTCGTTTCTTTTAGGGAAGATTCCTGTGGTTTATGGTTTTCACTAGATCTCTCTACAAAAAGCTTGGTGAGTTACTTGAGAAGCAAGAAAATGTTTAAAGAATAAGAGAACATAAGGATGTGAAAGTCAGTTGATGATCCTAAGCAAAGCAAACCACAAATTACGGAAGAAAAGGTGGCCGCGCTACAAACAGACATGAAGGCTCATACACCCAACTTGAAGGCGAAGAAAAAGACTACATCTTCATCTGGTGTTTTTGAAGAAAAGAACGAGAAAAAAAAATAACCACTCGAAGAAGATTGCATTATGGAGCGAATAGATATGTACGCTTTTCAAATTAGACGTCAAGGTTAAGTTTACAGCAAATATAGATGGTTCAGCAGGGTGAAAGGAACCCTCGAGTTCCTTAACTACCAAATTAAACTTTCACATGAGTTCAAGTTCTTGAGTAGGGGCGCATGATACATGTGTATCTTTATCTCTCCAGGAACTAGTGATCCTCAATACGGGTTGAGGATAAAATTGTAATTTACAAGGGATTACTGATTTAAGGCAGTATTCCTACAAAAGGAAAATATTCCTAGAAGGTTCGGGAAACCAAACCAAAGCAAGGAAGTATTCCTAGATAAGGAAATACTTCTAGATAAGGTAATATTCTAGATAAGGAAATATTCTAGACAAGGAATTCTTTCTAGAAAAGGAATTATTCTAAATAAAGAAATATACCTAGAAAAGGTATTAGTCTTAGATAAGGAAATAGATTCCTAAGAGGTTTTGGAAACCTTTGAAGATATAAATAGAGATGTTTAGCTCATAGCTAAGACATCTAGTGTGTGGTTTGAGATACAGACACACCTAGATCTAGAGTGTGGTTTGTGATACAGACTCACCTAGACTAGAGAGGGAGGTTTGTGAGACACATCACCTTGAGATAAGTTTGTGAAGCAATTTATTATTGTAAAAGCAAGCTTAGCAAAATAGTTTAAGGTTGATCCACTGTTTAGAGAGATTGTGAGAGTAACAAAGAGAGAATTGTAATAGTTTTCTTGTTCATAATCTAGAGAAGATATATTTCTTAGAATTACTTATTTGTGTTCCGTTTTCTAGTTTTCGTCTACTATTATTCTAAATTCCGCCTCTATAATAATAGTCACCAAGGTACAAAGATCAATACGTATCAGTTTGCGTCCGTGAACTATTATTGTCCCATATCTTGTCAAAAGTAAAGTCTTTCGTATGTCGATATGCATGTATTGATAAAAGAATGAATGGACTTTTGACAAATACAAAATTTAAGCCTATATTGTCAATTTTTTATGGAAGATAGGTTAAAATCTTTTGTTTACAAGGATTATGTCTATTGTATGTCGTTATGAAAATAGTGATGGAAAATAGAATGAATCCTTGTGTATTCCACGGTAATTGAGCTTCCCTGATCCATATTTCATGTATTACTGTGAGGTTCCGTAATGTGTCTTATGTTGAGCACTAAGCGACCAAGTTGATTGGTTTATAATTAGCTTTGTTGTTGTTCCGTAAGGTACTTTATGTCGAGCATAATCAACTAAATTAATCATCTTGTTTGGTTATTTTAGTTATGGGTCCGTAAGTTTTCTTATGTTTGAGCACTGTTGACTGGGTTGATTGTTTTCTTATGATTAACTTAGTCATTTCTCCATAGATTCTCTTATGTCGATTATGGCCAATTAAATTGATTACTTTTGTGATTAGTTTGGTTGTATATTTCGATTAGATTAATTATGGGTTCTCTTGTGATTAATCTAATTGAGTTTTTCTGAGTCTCCATAAGTTCACTTATGTTGAGCATATACGATTAAATTAATCATGGGTTCTCTTGTGGTTAATTTAATTGAGTATTTTGGATTCAAATTCATACTTGTATGTGATTTGTTATGTCCAAAGAAATCCTTCTTTTCTCTTGAAATTAAGGTCGCTCTTGTTGTTCTTTCAGGAATGACATATTATGGGGAGAGTTCTTAATTGAACTTGTGCTTAATTTCCAAATCTTTGTGGGGAGTGCGGTTGTGGAATATTTGAGGGGTTATCTTGTATCTTTAAACTCCTTTATGAATGCATTTAGCTTCGGATTTATGATTGCATCTAAATAAGATGATATGTGTTTTCTTTCTTTTGGTCATGAAATGTCTCTTTCGGAAATTTCATTAGGATCCCGTTCTTTTGCCTTTGCCAATTTTATTGACAAAAAGGGGGAGAATTAATATATAGTACATATGGTTTTTGGATCATTGTGTAAGGGGGAGCGGTTTCCATGTGAGATGGAGTATTGACTAAGGGGGAGTGATACATATCACCATAGTATTGTTGTTGAACTTGTGATACAATTGAACTTTGACGGTGTGTAATGATACTATGACACTGTATAACAATGATTGAGAACTCTTGTTTTCTTGTTGTTATAGCTACGGATTTTCAACAACGATGATGCTAAACTTACAACCTTTGGGATCATTAGAGTTCTTGGAAGTGACGAAGATTTCGAGTAATGTTGAAGATTAGACATGTGGAATAGGAGCTACAAAAGTTAATTTTTTTTTTTTTGTATTCCATATGTATTGATAGTTTTGTCACTAAAATTGACAAAGGGGGAGATTGTTAGAGCATTGCTCGGTCAAACTCGCATGCGTTGCTATCTCAAACATGTTTGTAAATGTTAGTGATCAAAACTATAAGTCTTGATTTCTAGTCTACTATAGCTAAGGTCTCGGACTAGGATAGAAAGTGTAGTTGAGCTCAAGAACTCCATGGCAATCATCATACAAGAAGAAGGACTACTCAAGGAACCGGTGGAACTTCATCAACTAAAAGGTATGTGGGGACTTGAACTTATCTATCACTCAAAAATCTATTTATCTCCTATCTTGAAACAAAAGTCGTTTTGCTATATAGACTAAGATTATACACATTTGGTATTTCGAGCCGAGTTTATCTCGCCTATCTATTTCTCGAAATATGTGTTGGTAAGCTTTTGCTTTAGCCGAATTCATCTTTACCTACGATGAAAGTCATGTTATGTTTCAATCACTTTGAAAATTGCTCCGACGAAAAATGGTTTGTGAAATAACAACTATATAACGTCCTGCGAGAATGTTTCAATGATTGAAATGAGAGTTTAGATTACATAACCATAGTAGGATATAAGCATTGTTGTGGAAACACATATATGTATAAGTCCTTATTCCTTGAACCAAAGTTTGCGAACTTTGTTGATCAAGAGAACCGGAATGGTGGCGTGGGCCAAGTCCGCGAACTGGCGAAAGTCCGTTGTTGAGGGGTGAATTTCAATTTAGGTTCTACCCGTCCTAGCTGTTACACATGACCTCACAATTCTAATAATAGTAAGAGAGAGAATAGTCTTTCCATTGTACCTTGTCCTTTCTTTTACGAGGCTTTCCTAAAAGCCCCTCTTTTTACTACTTCATGACACATGTCCTAATACCTCTTAATTACCCTTAATGCCATTCTTTAACATAACCCCTTCCTTCTTCATTAATTCATCCTTTATCCTCTCATCTTTTATGGGTATCTTCTATTTGGGCTTGGGTTTAGTCCCCAAGTCCTACATCTTAACCCAAGTTCTCCTCTATTCTTAGGGGCGTCTCCAACTCGTTAAGGGGTATTATTTTTCATCTATCAACATTAGTCCCCTGGCTATTGGGTCGATTATCGAGATGATCCAATAGCCAAATCCTTTCGTACTCTTATGTACCAGCGTGTCATTGAGAGCGGGATAGTTGTTGGAGTGTTAATGGTGTTCTCTCCTTTATATAGCAGCACCAATCTTCCAGCCCGGTCAATTTTAGTCTTTATCTTCATTTTTGTTTTCTTGTCAAGCACTTTACGTAGATGGCTCACTCCCTCCACGGGTGCACGCGCTAACTCGCGCGCCGGTCCCGCGTTAGTCTCGATGTTCAAGAAATTAGGGCCCGACACGCCTGCTATTGGTGGAGGCTGAGGTTGAGGTGCTTTATGAGCATAGGTTAGTGATAGGTGTCTAAAACACCTATTTTACTATCTAGTAGTTACGCTTTCTTTGTTATTTTTCTTGTGAATTATGCACTTTACGCGTGTTCTTGAGTTACTAGGTACTCTGGAGTCGCACGGAGGAAAAGAAGCGGAAATCATTCAAATTGAGTCAAAAAAAAGGAAAAAGCGTCATCTCACATGCAATTTCTCTTTGGGAGCGGAGTCCGGACAAGTCAACTATTGCAGCTTAGTCTAGAGAAGCAAGGAAAATACATCGTTGGTTGGCCCTTATCCTCTTTATGGGTGCCGAGAATTATTTTGGGAACCCACTATCCATTCCACTTGAGTGGATATATCCACTTCCATTATTTCCTACATGACCTAATAATTAGACAGGAACCAATTCTCTCATCATTGCCTTCTTTTTCTCCGTCTCTACCTGAAAATGAGAAACAGAACGGTTGCGGCTCTTCATGAAGAAATTGAGTTATGATGGAAGGAAATTATTGAGTTCGAATTCAGTGGAAGGTAAGAAGGGAAGAGGTGGATGCTACTTCATGTTTTGATGGTGTTTTAGTCCCTGAGAAGAACTAAGAAATTGGAGTTGTCGCTGTTAAATGGAGACGATGAGAAGGAGATGAAAGAATTGAATCTGTGAAAGAAATTGATGGTTGAAATAAAGAGGAAGGTTTAAGGTGGCCCTGATAACGAATGGGTATTACTCAAATTCAAGTTCTGATGCTCAGAAATGATGTCGACTGAAGAGCTAGGGTTTGAAGTGAATGTGAAGAAGGAATTGATGAATCCTTGCTATTGAAGGATGGGTTATCTATTATTTGAGCTTCAATCGAAGTTATAGTGTTGTGGGTCTTGTGAACTGCAGGTGGTGATTGGTACTGTTGTCGAAGGTGGTTGGTGATAGAAGGTACACAGATGAGATCGGAAGTATGACAATGGAATTGAAGGTGGTTTTGATGTCACAGGTGCGGTGGCCTGAGAAAATGGAAGAAATGTTGGCTGGAATGAATTGAAGCTGTGAGAGAGAAGGCAGTGGTGGCTGTTGTGATGACTGAGAAGAACAAGTTCTGTCTGCTACTGGTGATTACTCTTGAATAATGTGAAGTTCATGGGTATCTAAGTTGCAGTAGATAGATGAATGCTTAGGATTACTGACTTATGAAGTTGCTATGGTTCTGGAGAAATTGACAGAGTTGAGAGCTATAGAATATGGCCTGAGGCTGTGGAGTTAAGCAGGTTTGAACTGGTGGATTCTTTTACAGGGGTGGAGGTTGCTATACATGGAATAATGCAATTGCAGGTGATGGGAGATTGCAAGGCTGAGATTGTGTTAACTGCAGTCTGTGGATGAGGAATTGAGGTCTGAGCTGGTATTATAGGCTGATCTTTCTTGTAGAATGGATAATGGGGGAGATGTTGCAGATGGCTTGAGCTGCTGCCAATAGTTGGAGTTTCTTGATGATGCTTGTGATGTGCTGTAATGGAGATGGGAAGGGCATCTGGTGCATCTCAAATGCCGAAAACAACAAGTTGTTGCTTTGAGTTAATGGGTACTATGGTTGCAGGGAGGAGACGACGGCAGTGTTGCTGCTGCCAATGGGAAATGATCGCAGTGAGAAGCAATGAAGTGTAGCTGATGTATTCGGAGAGCTTTGTGATATGGAATTGGCAGTGGCAATGAAGAAATTATGTGGTTGTAATGGCTAGAACATGAAGCAGAAGAGATGGCACCAGATTTTGTGTTGAGAAGAAGAAGGAACTGAGGAGCCGCAGCTGAGTCATTGAGGTGCAAGAAGCTGCAACGGAATAGGGGATGGAATTGCAGCTGCAATGCTGTGTTGATGAGCAATTGCAGGTGCAGGACAGGAGAATCTGATGGAAGCAAGCAATGAAGAATGGGAACTCGAATTTGGAGCTGTTTGTGCTGGCTGGTACAGTTATAGGTGTTAATTGCAATGGGCTAGATGGTTGAGAAGTTACAGAATGTGAATGATGCACAAGGTTAGATGGCTCAAATGATTGAGAAAACCTGGGATGGGGTTGCTGTTGCAGAATGATTCAGTGAAAGGAGTTTGAAATGTTGATTTGCTACCAATTGCGGTTGAAGGCACTTTGGTATTTTATGCGGTGAGTTGAGATGGTGTGGGTATTGGTGGTGATGATCGGGCAAAGCGAGAGAAGATTGGTTACGGTGGTCTCATGAGGAATATGAAGATGCGGTGAAAGTGGAAATTCTGACCAATGGAGGTTTGAGTTGTGAGAATGCTCGAATTGCACTAGATGAATGATTAGATTTGTGTATATGAATGAAATGTGCATGGAATGAACTGAGATGGAGAATGGATCAAAATGAGTGGAAATGGTCTTGAGCATCCATCATGGTCGGATAGGAATTTGTGAACCACAAGGATGGTGCATCTGTGAGCTTTGGCCGGTGCAATGGCCTTGGCCAATGCCAACTCACTCAATCAGTGATTGATGGTGACTCATACTCTGACTCGGTGCTTGACCGAGTTGACCCGGTCGAGTTGGATCGTTGACCGAGTTGACTCATTGACTGGTGACCGGGCGGACTTTGCGGTCACCGAGATACTTTCCTGCAGGACTCCGCCGATTTCCGGCCATAATACCGATTTTCCGGTGACGTATTTTTGGACATATTTTCTACATGGGTTTTCTCTCTTATGGGCTTGGTGGATTTCCATCTAATAGACTTTGAAGGCTAGACCTAATTTTGGAACAAGAGGATCTATAAAAGAAATCCTACGACTTTTAGAGGGACGTTTTATTCTTAGGAACTTGGAGAGCCGCTTTTGTTTACGCAACTAGGGTTTGCTTTTGTTCATCTTCTTCTTTTATTCAATTGATATTTTTGTGATGAACTCCATAGCTATGAGTAGCTAAATTCTATATTATTGGTTAAGGATGTAGTCCTATTTCTAAAACTTGTGTTTGCTTTATGTATTAGTTTTCTCTCTTGATTATCGTTCACATCTCTCTGCTTTTAAGAATCACATGATTGATGTATTGTGATAGGATTATGATGTTTGATTAGTTAAGTGGCCAATTAATTGAACTTGCATCCTAGTCCATAGCTATTTTAGGGTTTTTCATCGAGCGATAACCCTGAATACGAGTAGCATGATATGTTTATGGTTTGTAGTGATACACTCTCGTAATCATATGTAGAGTTTGACCATTGTCCGAATTGTTATGCGCAACGTATGACAATTGCATTGATTAGCCTATTTCTGAAACTTAATGCTCCTAGGAATTGAACTTAATTAGCGCAAGGCGTTAGGTTATTCTTTAGGTAGAATTCACATATGCAGCTCTAATATGTGTGTTGATGAACTTAGGAAATTAATAGATTATCTTGCTCTCTTGATTCTCTAGGCTTTTGATAATATAAGAGATTAAATGTAATTCTAATCATATATGCAAGCACATGTCTAAGATTGAAGATGAATTCCTTGACCAATATCTTTCTCTATTGATTACTTTCTACAATTTACTTTGCTTTTAATTTGCTTTTATTGCTTACATAAAAATCAGAAATCCCCCCAATTGGTTACTTTAAGAAATTGAATACGTAATAACTACAATCGCCACTCTGTGGAAACGAACTCTTTCTTATCATATACTTTAGGAAAGTGAAATTATTTTTGACGCATACGACAGCGATCAAATTTTGGCGCCGTTGCCGGGGAGGCATACGGCTAGTTATTAAGTTTTTAGTTTCTTATTTTTATTTTTGCTTTTATCTTTGCTTCTTGTTTTCTTGTCTTGTTTCTCACTTGTTTGCGATAATTGTTTTCAGGTACCTAATCCCTGGCTTCTAAAGATTGGAATTATCCACGGTGCGGGATAGCTACTCGAAGAGGCACAATACGCCAACCAAGTAAAGATACAACGGAAGAACAAGAGTTGGAAACGGAAGAAGAGACTTTCCAACAAGGAGAAACAGTTTTAGAACAAGAGGTTCCGGGTGAACAAGAACCACCTTTTGAATAAAAAGAAGAAGCAATGGGTGATGCAAATCGTTCACTCAAGGAGTTAGCTTCTCATAGGCTTGATACACAACGGGGTGTATTCAAACAAACTCTACTTTTGAGATAAAGCCGGGGTTGCTTAGAGAATTACCAAAATTCCATGGCATGGTGAATGAAGACCCAAACAAACATCTTATGGACTTCCATACCATTGTCACGGCCATGCTTCCAGCGGATGTTGCGGCGGATGGTGCAATGTTGAAAGTTTTCCGTTTCTCTTTGATGGATAGTGCTAAGGATTGGTTGTATTATTTACCTCCGGAAGTGTCACAACATGGAATGGGTGAAGAAACTCTTTTAGAGAGATATTTTCCTGCATCAAAGGCTACTCAAATTCGCAAGGAGATTTGTGGGATGAAGCAAAATGTGGGAGAATCCCTATATGAATGTTGGGAACGCTACAAGAGATTGGTGGCAAGCTGCCCTCACCATCAATTCAGTGACGCTATGATCATCCAATATTTCTATGAAGGACTTCAATCAAGTGATAGGAATCTTCTTGACGCTGCGGGTGGTGGTGCACTAGTTAACAAGACGGTGGCACAAGCGAGAGAGTTGATTGAAAATATGGCAGCGAACTCACAAAAATTCTTGAGTCGTGGTTCGGATGTGATTCTAAGAAGGGTGAATGAGGTGAGCGAGGTTGAGGAACTTCGTCAACAAATGGGTAACATGAATGCAATGCTTCAACAAGTTACAGCCGCGGTGATACCAAGTTCCTCTCAAGCTTATGAAGACGAGCAAGCTAATGCGATCTTTCCAAATCAACAAAGACGGTATGATCCCTACTCCAACACTTACAATCCGGGATGGAGAGATCACCCCAATTTTAGCTATGCCAATAAGCAAGGAGCGATTCAACAACCTAATTTCAACAACCCGAGTGGATTTCAACCTCAACAACAACAATTCCAGCCGAGATAACAATTTCAACAACAACAACAACCTCAAAATATGGGGTCCAATATGGAAGAGTTCTTTGAAATCTTTTATGCAAAGAACGGAGAGTACGGTTAAGGATTTGCAAACTCAAGTTGGTTCTATGGCTATTGAGTTGAATCAATTGAAGGCACAAAATGGTGGGAAACTCCCTTCTCAACCTATCAACCCAAATAGGGTGTCAATGCAATTACGTTGAGAAGTGGTACACAACTTGTGCAACCCGAAGTTGCTGATTCGGGCACGGTGGAAACACCAAAGGAACCTGTTTTGGAGGAGAAAATCGAGGATTCTCCCCAAACTTCTGAGGTACCTATTTCTAACTCTAAAACTCCTGTTTCTACTTATGTTCCTCCTTTACCTTTCCCTCGCATATTTGAAAATTCCAAGAAGGCGGAACTAGAAAAGGAGATTTTAGACATTCTCAAGAAGATCCATGTGAACATACCACTCATAGATGCAATCAAGCAAGTTCCAAAGTATGCAAAGGTGTTGAAGGACTTGTGTACCAATAAACAAAGGCTCAAAGGTAATGAAGTGCTTAGTGTGGGGGAGAATGCTTCGGCAATCTTACAACACAAACTCCCACTTAAGTGCAAGGATCCCGGAAGCTTTGACATTCCCGTCACGATTGGTAACACCACATTTAACAAAGCTATGTTGGACTTAGGTGCATCCGTTAATGTTATGCCTGCGTCTATGTATAATTCACTTGATCTTGGTCCTCTTAAAAAGTCTGGAATTGTGTTGCAATTAGCCGATCGTTCTAATGTCTACCCAATGGGTATTGTTGAGGATGTTCTTGTGCAGGTTAATCAACTTGTATTTCCAGCTGACTTTTGCGTGTTAGAGATGGATGAAGGTTCACCGGACTCGTCTCTTCCATTGCTACTTGGGCGTCCCTTCATGAAAACGGTGAAAACCATAATTGATGTGGACAAGGGAACGCTAACTATGGAGTTTGATGGAGAAATAATACGTTTCAACATTTTCGAGACGATGAGATATCCTAGTGATGTCCATTCTTGTTTCTCCATTGATGTGATGGACACATTGGCGCAACAAATGTTTGAGTTGAATGGTGTTGATACTTTGGAAACCGTGCTCACTACACCCATTGATAATGGTTTGGAGTATAGTGATGAGATTAAAGAAACCATTGGTTCTCTTGACTCATTAGGAAAAATTAGCAATTAAGAATATTTCATATGCTTCTTTACCTTGCAATAATGAAAAACTTGTGCCATCTATTGTTAAATCTCCAAGTTTAGAATTGAAACCTCTTCAAGTCACTTAAAGTACTTATACTTGGGTGACAATGAAGACTTACCCGTGATTGTTTCTAACGAGCTTAATGAATTACGGGGAGCAAAAAATTCTAATGGTGCTAAGGAAGTACAAGTCGGCCATAGGATGGACAATCGCCGATATCAAGGGTATAAGCCCTGCCGTTTGTATGCATAAGATCCGTGTGGAGGATGATACAAAGCCTACAAGGGAAGCGCAACGTCGTTTGAATCCTCCCATGATGGAAGTTGTGAAAAAGGAGATACTCAAGCTTTTGGACGTGGGTGTTATCTACCCCATATCCGATAGCAAGTGGGTAAGCCCGGTACAAGTAGTACCAAAGAAATCAGGTGTGACGGTGGTGACAAATGATAAGAACGAACTTGTCCCAACTCGTGTGCAAACCGGTTGGAGGGTTTGTATTGATTATAGAAAATTGAATGCCACTACTCGAAAAGATCACTTTCCTTTACCATTTATTGATCAAATGCTTGAACGTTTAGTTGGACACTCTTACTATTGCTTCCTTGATGGCTATTCAGGTTACAATCAGATTGTGATAGTGCCGGAGGATCAAGAGAAAACCACTTTCACTTGTCCTTTCGGTACTTTTGCTTATAGAAGGATGCCTTTTGGCTTATGCAATGCTCCAGCTATTTTTCAAAGGTGTATGGTAAGTATCTTTTCAGAGTATGTTGAAAACATAATCGAAGTGTTCATGGACGATTTTAGTGTCTTTGGTGATTCATTTGACATTTGCTTGAACAATTTGTCTCTAATCCTTGAACGATGTGTTGAAACAAATCTTGTGCTAAATTGGGAGAAGTGCCATTTCATGGTAACTAATGGCATAGTTTTAGGCCATATAATATCTTCTAAAGGCTTGGAAGTCGATAAATCTAAGATAGACCTTATTCGTGCTCTAACCCCTCCCACTACGGTGAGGAGATACGTTCTTTTCTTGGTCATGGAGGTTTTATTGTAGGTTCATCAAGGACTTTTCCAAGATAGCATCACCACTTTGTAACTTATTGCAAAAAGATGTGGTTTTTAACTTTGATGAGAAATGTATGGCGGCATTCAATCGTTTGAAAGAACTTTTGATTTCAGACCCTATCATTAAACCACCGGATTGGAGCAAGCCTTTTGAGCTTATGTGTGATGCTAGTGATTATGCGGTTGGTGCGGTGCTTGGGCAGCGTGTGGGGAAGATACCTCATGCCATTTATTATGCTTCTAGAACGTTAAATGAGGCCCAACAAAACTACACAACCACTGAAAAAGAGTTGTTAGCCATTGTTTTTGCTTTAGAAAAGTTTCGCTCTTATCTAATTGGTACAAAAGTTGTTGTCTTTTCGATCATGCAAAAGCACTTAGATACTTGCTTACAAAGAAAGAGGCGGCCGAGGCTCATACGATGGATTTTACTCTTGCAAGAGTTTGATCTTGAAATCAAAGACAAGAAAGGAATTGAGAACACCGTTGCGGATCACTTGAGCTGTCTTCTTTGTGGACAAGGAGACTATCCCGTTGCGTGAAAGTTTCCCGGATGAGCAACTATTCTCAATTGCCTTTGGAGAACCATGGTACGCTGATATTGTTAATTACTTAGTGTCTAAACAAATCCCAAAGAACTTGTCTCGTGCTGAGAGGGACAAACTTAAGAAGTTAGGAAACCAATATATATGGGATGATCCATACTTATGGAAACATTGTAGTGACCAAGTAATACGTAGGTGTGTTCCCGAAATTGAATTTAATTCTATCTTGTCTTTTTGCCACTCATATGCTTGTGGAGGACACTTTGGGAGCAAGAGAACCGCTCTCAAGGTACTAGAATGTGGTTTCTTTTGGCCAACTTTGTTTAAGGATGCACATGCATTTTGTATCACATGTGATAGGTGTCAAAGAACAGGCAATCTAGGTGCTCGAAATCAAATGCCACAAACTATTATTCAATTTGTGGAGGTTTTTGATGTTTGGGGAATTGATTTTATGGGCCCTTTTGTCAATTCTAGTGGGAATTATTATATTTTGCTTGTTGTGGATTATGTCTCGAAATGGGTGGAAGCTAAGGCCACCCCAACTAATGATTCTAAAGTTGTTTGATTTTGTGCAAGCTAATATATTTGCAAGGTTTGGTATTCCAAGGGCTATAATTAGCGATGGAGGTTCACACTTCAAAAACAGGTTCTTGCAAAGCTTGTTAAAGAAGTATAACGTGTCGCATAGGATTGCAACACCATACCATCCACAAACAAATGGACAAGCCGAAGTTTCCAACCGAGAGGTGAAGTCCATTCTAGAGAAGACGGTGAATCCAACAAGGAAGGATTGGAGTATGCGACTCAATGATGCTTTGTGGGCGTATAGAACCGCATATAAAACACCTATTGGGATGTCTCCTTTTAGGCTTGTTTATGGTAAACCTTGTCACTTACCCGTGGAAATTGAGCATAAGGCGTTTTGGGCTATTAAACAATGCAATATGGAGTTGGATGGTCTTTGGAAGGCAAAGGAAGTTGCAACTTCAAGAGTTAGAGGAGATTCGCAATGATGCATTCGAAAGCTCACGGATTTACAAGGAAACGACGAAGGCATTTCATGATAATATGATTACAAAGAAACAATTTTGCATTGGGCAGAAAGTTCTTTTGTTTAATTCTCGCTTGCAATTATTTCCGGGTAAATTAAGGTCACGTTGGATTGGACCTTTTATTGCTACTAATGTGTTTTCTCATGGTGCAGTGGAAATTCATAGTTTAGCTACAGGAAATGAACTTAAAGTGAATGGGCACCGGTTGAAACCATATTATGAGAACTTCTCTTCGGATGTCGTGGAAGGAGTTAATCTTGTGGAAGTACTCCCTCTGGAGGAGTCGTAGAAAACAAGGAGATAGTCGGGTGACGACTTTAAACCAAGCGCTAAATGGGAGGCAACCCATCGGTTTTGTATCTCTTATCTTTTATTTTCTTTTCTTGTCATGTTTTTATTTTTTCTGATTTTTTGTCACTTTTCCGTTAGGATTTCCCACCTTGACTTTCTTTGGACGATTCAATTACATTGAGGACAATTTAAAGTTTTAGTGTGGGGGAGTGGTTTGCATTGTAAATTTTTCAAATTTTTTCAACTTTTGTGTAAATTAGTGAATAAGAAAACTCCAACTTATGGTTAGTTTAGAGTCACATAGTATACATGTCGCTAAGATTACATCGAGAATCTCATAAGAGTGGTGAACTTAGAGATGCCGAGAGAACATGATCGGGTTTCTTACTTGTATGAGAGTTAAAGTTGGATTTAACCATGCCAGTGGCAAATAAGGTGCAGACTGAATTCGGTATTAGAGTAGTGGTCCCCTATAGTGGAGACTACCTATGTTACATAATGTGAGGCACCAACCTTCAATTCTTTGTACCTGTCTAAATTTGTTCTTTTAGAGTGTGTGTCACCGTACATAAATTCCGGGCAGAATGGTGAGCTGTCCAACCTCCCACTATAGAAGCACTATTTTGATCTCTTGAGTGCTATTTTTATCAACCATGTTGGTGACATCGAATTGCTAACTTACATACCACTTCTAATCTTGTTCTAGAGTTAGCACCATCCACCTTATCTCTCTCTACACCAACAGGTCCATAGAAACACTATCATCATCAACAAGAGGAGCATCACAAATTTGAAGGAAAGTTGAAGACGTTCAAGGTTTACAAGCAACGGTACAGAAATGAGCAGATTTTAGAATCAAGTAAAGCAACAAGACAAGGAGCAGAATTTTTACAAGTTGAAGACTATTGTATAAGAGTGAAAATTATAAAGATGAGAGTTCGAGAAGATTATGATATCAAGACATACAAGTTGTGAAGAATCAAGCGGTAAAGTACTTACACCATGGCCTTTGTACTTACGTTTTTATTTTGTTTTATTTGTATTTTATTTTCTCTTGTCTAAAAAAGGAAAAAAAAAAGGAAAAAAAAAAGGAAAAAAAAGAAAATTTTTAGGTTCGTTACTAGTTTTTATTATTTTGTTTTGTTTTTAATTTTGTATTTGTTTTATTTTTCTTGTCTCAAAAAAAAAAAAAAAAAAAAAAAAAAAATATATAAAAAAAAAATGAAAAAAAGAAAAAGAAAAAAAAAAGACAAGAAAAATTTATTGTATCATATTTTGGGTTTGTATAGTTTGTTTTTAGTTTTGTATTCTTTCAATAAAGCCAATGGAAAGAAGGAATATCTATAATGAAGTTTCAAGCAACAAGGAATTAGAGGAAAGAATCACATTGTCAAGGTTCTACGAGAGTTCAAGAGTTGAAGACCGAAGACGAAGATGAAGACACCGATTGAAGACCGAAGACGTTTCTATGGATGTTGTGAGAGTGGTGCTAGCTGCGTCGCCAAACGGATAGCGAGGTAAGTAAGCATATTCCCACCTTCGTTAAGTGGTTGATTTCCTTTCGAAGAGATCATCAAAAATGAGTTTTAAAAATAATAAAAGATGTGGGTTTTCAAAACAATTCGGAGGGTTTTGCATTCCTACCATTCAACGTGTCTCGGGATTCTCTCTTCATTCCAACCTGGACACATGTGTGACCCATAAAAAAGTTGTTTATTATTGAGAGAAATTTCATAAAACCCTTTCTTGTGAGGCAGAGTCGAGACTTTTGATCACTCCGAACCCGAATTTTTTGTCGAGAAGGAATGGTTATTTCTCTCTCAACTTTTAAGGATGAGATTGTGTTCATTTATGTGTCTAACTTCTTATGACTAGTGTGCAGAATCTCTATGTCTTCTTAGCGCGTTGGATGCTATCATTACGAAGAACTAGTAAGTTGGAAAAGTAGGTTTTGTGGGTATATCTCTAGTAAACCCTCACGAGACTATAACTCGTCCACTAGGGACACCTAGGGGTTTAAAGGCTTGTTATTTATGCTAAAAGTGACCGTAGCCTCGACGACACGGAGTTGTATGTATGTTTTAAAATTGTTTTGTTTGATTTGCTCGAGGACTAGCAAAGTCTAAGTGTGGGGGAATATGATAGGTGTCTAAAACACCTAATTTACTATCTAGTAGTTACGCTTTCTTTGTTATTTTTCTTGTGAATTATGTACTTTACTCGTGTTTTTTGAGTTACTAGGTACTTGGAGTCGCACGGAGGAAAAGAAGCGGAAATCATTCAAATTGAGTCAAAAAAGGGAAAAGCGTCATCTCACATGCAATTGCTCATGGGAGCGGAGTCCGGCACAAGTAAACTATTGCATCTTAGTCTAGAGAACCAAGGAAAATACATCGTTGGTTGGCCCTTATCCTCTTTATGGGTGCCTAGAATTATTTTGGGAACCCCCTATCCATTCCACTTGAGTGGATATATCCACTTCCATTATTTCCTACATGACCTAATAATCGAGAGGAACCAATTCTCTCATCATTGCCTTCTTTTTTTCTCCGTCTCTACCCAAAATGAGAAAGCAGAATCGGTTGCGGCTCTTCATGAAGAAATTGAGTTATGATGGAAGGAAATTATTGAGTTCGAATTCGGTGGAAGGTAAGAAGGGAAGAGGTGGATGCTACTTCATGTTTTGATGGTGTTTTAGTCCACGAGAAGAACTAAGAAATTGGAGTTGTCATTAAATGGAGACGATGAGAAGGAGATGAAAGAATTGAATCATGAAAGAAATTGATGGTTGAAATAAAGAGGAAGGTTTAAGGTGGCCACTGATAACGAATGGGTATTACTCAAATTCAAGTTCCGATGCTCGAGAAATGATGTCAATCAAGAGCTAGGGTTTGAAGTGAATGTGAAGAAGGAATTGATGAATCCTTGCTATTGAAGGATGGGTTATCTCGTATTTGAGCTTCAATCAGTTATAGTGTTGTGGGTCTTGTGAACTGCAGTGGTGATTGTACCGTTGTCGTGAAGGTGGTTGGTGATAGAAGGTACCAGAGGATGAGATCGGAAGTATGGCAATGGAATTGAAGATGGTTTTGATGTCACAGGTGCGGTGGCCTGAGAAAATGGAAGAAATGTTGGATGGAATGAATTGAAGCTGTGAGAGAGAAGGCAGTGGTGGATGTTGTGATGACTGAGAAGAACAAGTTAAATCACTCATGGTGATTACTCTTGAATAATGTGAAGTTCATGGGTATCTAGGTTGCAGTAGCTAGATGAATGCTTAGGATTACTGACTTATGAAGTTGCTATGGTTCTGGAGAAATTGACAGAGTTGAGAGCTGTAGAATATGGCCTGAGGCTGTGGAGTTCAGCAGGTTTGAACTGGTGGATTCTTTTTACGGTGGTGGAGGTTGTTATACGAGGAATAATGCAATTGCGGAGTGATGGGAGATTGCAAGGTTTGAGATTGTGTTAAGCTGCGAAGTGTGGATGAGTAATTGAGGTCCGAGAAAATTTGGTATTAGAGCCGTGATCTTTCTTTGTAGAATGGATAATGGGGAGATGTTGCGGATGGCTTGAGCCCGCCAATAGTTGGAGTTTCTTGATGATGCTTTGTCTTTGTCAGTAATGGAGATGAGAAGGGCATCCGCACGGCTCAAATGCCGAAAACAACAAGATGTTGCTTTGAGTTAATGGGTACTATGGTTGCAGGGAGGAGACGACGGCAGTGTTGCTGCTGCCAATGGGAAATGATCGCAGTGAGAAGCAATGAAGTGTAGCTGATTTATTCGGAGAGCTTTGTGATATGGAATTGGCAGTGGCAATGAATAAATTGTGTGGTTGTAATGGCTAGAACATGAAGCAGAAGAGATGGCACCAGATTTTGTGTTGAGAAGAAGGAACCGCGGAGCCGCACTGAGTCATTGAGGTGCAAGAAGCCGCAACGGAATAGGATGGAATTGCAAGCTGCAATGTTTGTGTTGATGAGCAATTACGGGTGCGGGACGGAGAATCGATGGAAGCAAGCAATGAAGAATGGGAACTCGAATTTGGAGTCTGTTTATAAGCAATATGGTTATAGGTGTTGATTGCAATGGGCTAGATGGTTGAGAAGTTCGAATGTGAATGATGCACAAGGTTAGATGGCTCAAATGATTGAGAAAACCTGGGATGGAGTTCTTTACACTTGAGAATGATTCAGTGAAAGGAGTTTGAAATGTTGACTGCTACCAATTGCAGTTGAAGGCACTGGTATTTTATGCAGTGAGTTGAGATGGGTGTGGGTATTGGTGGTGACAAATCGGGCAAGGAGAAGATTGGTTACGGTGGTCTCATGAGGAATATGAAGATGCGGTGAAAGTGGAAGTTACATCCAATGGAGGTTTGAGTTGTGAGAATGCCCAGAATTGCACTAGATGAATGATTAGGGTATGTATATGAATGAAATGTGCATGGAATGAACCGAGATGGAGAATGGATCAAAATGAGTCGGAAATGGTCTTGAGCGACCATCATGGCCGGATAGGAATTTGTGAACCACAAGGATGGTGCATCCATGAAAGGCTTTGGCCGGTGCAATGGCCTTGGCCAATGCCAACTCACTCAATCACCGATTCGGTGGATCGACTCATACTCGACCGTGCTTGACCGAGAGTTGACCGGCGAGTTGGATCTTTGACCGAAGTTGACTCATTGACACGGTGACCGGGCGGACTTTGCCGGTCACCGAGATACTTTACGGTGCTTAGGACTCAGGTCGATTTCCGGCCATAATACCGGTTTTCCGTGGCGTATTTTTGGACATATTTCTACATGGGTTTCTCTCTCTTATGGGCTTGGTGGATTTCCATCTAATGGACTTTGAAGGCTAGACCTAATTTTGGAACAAGAGGAGCTATAAAAGAGAAATCCTACAACTTTTAGAGGGACGTTTTATTCTTGGGAACTTGGAGAGCCGCTTTTGTTTACGCAACTAGGGTTTGCTTTTGTTCATCTTCTTCTTTTATTCAATTGATATTTTTGTGATGAACTCCATAGCTATGAGTAGCTAAATTCTATATTATTGGTTAAGGATGTAGTCCTATTTCTAAAACTTGTGTTTGCTTTATGTATTAGTTTTCTCTCTTGATTATCGTTCACATCTCTACTGCTTTAAGAATCACATGATTGATGTATTGTGATAGGATTATGATGTTTGATTAGTTAAGTGGCCAATTAATTGAACTTGCATCCTAGTCCATAGCTATTTTAGGGTTTTTCATCGAGCGATAACCACGAATACGAGTAGCATGGTATGTTTACGGTTTGTAGTGATACACTCTCGTAATCATATGTAGAGTTTGACCATTGTCCGAATTGTTATGCGTAACGTATGCAAATTGCATTGATTAGCCTATTTTCAAACTTAATGCTCTAGGAATTGAACTTAATTAGCGTAAGGCGTTCGATTATTCTTTAGGTAGAATTCACATACGTGACTCTAATGTGTGTGTGTTGATGAACTTAGGAAATTAATAGATTATCTTGCTCTCTTGATTCTCTAGGCTTTTGATAATATAAGAGATTAAATCGTAATTCTAATCATATATGCAAGCACATGTCTAAGATTGAAGATGAATTCCTTGACCAATATATTTCTCTATTGATTACTTTCTACAATTTACTTTGCTTTTAATTTGCTTTTATTGCTTACATAAAAATTAAATCCCCCAATTGGTTACTTTAAGAAATTGAATACGTAATAACTACAATCTCTCTGTGGAAACGAACTCTTTCTTATCATATACTTTAGGAAAGTGAAATTATTTTTGACGATACTGACAATGATCGCTTAGCTAAAAGGGATCTCGCGCGCTCAATTTGCAGAGAGCTTTGAAACGCGTCAGGCTGCTGAGGAGGTTGGTCAATTAACATCTGCAATTCAACATGCTTTGGATGATGCCGTCACGGCCCGCAACCCTGCTGCTTCGTTAGTCACCGAATCCTTGACGATGAAGGCAACCATTGAGTATGCTATCGTTGAATGCCGTTCACATATCTCTGGCCATGCTGCTTCACGCCTTCTCGGGCACACCATATCTTTGACTCTTTGTTTCGCGCTAGAACCCATCCTATCCTAGGGACTAGCTCGCGCGCTTATTGGTGTTAAGGGAGGAGATAGTGTATCTGCGGGATTTCAGGCAAGCCCGTGGGGATAAGGCACGCCAAGACCGCGATGAACACGAAGATACTCTAGCGTTGGCCCAAGGGGCGAAGGCTAAAGGGAAAATTATTCGAGACATATACAAACTGATGAGTGATGCCAATTGGGGGTTGTCCCAAGCCAACGTTCAGTGTGACGAAAGTAGGCTTATGGAGGATGTCGTGGACGTAGATATTGCTCGTTTTCGCCTGTTGGTAGCTGGTTAGATTAGACGCTAGCTTCGGGGACATCTTCTGTAGTTGCAGGAAATCCTACACTACACCCCTCACTAGAATATACACAATTAAGTCATTTTAAGATGAATGATTATGATTTCTATTGATTGAATACTTGAATCTTTACAATATGAAATAGAAATGAGTAATAAAATTACAATCACTCTAAAACTTTCTCTCTCCTAAAGACTTGCTTAACAATTCAAAAAGAACCCCCCACAACAGATTTACTCAACCCTTTATATAGGGTAGTATACAGTGGATGACAGCTAAGCTGTCCTTTATTTTCGGGAATGTCTTGCGAAATATCGCAAGTATACATGTATCAATTCTCGCGACACTCCTAAATTTATTGAGTCTTCATATATTTCTCATGTTTTGGCTGTCGTCATTCATTGCGTCATTTATTTTACTTCCCTGCGACTCCCTCGCAATGTCGTCATTTATTAATCTCGCGAAGTATTGATGTCGCGATATTCTGATCCTACATCTTGCCTCTTCTCATGTCTTCTCTGCGAAGGAGAGAATGTCATGAGAACCAATATTTTGAAATGCCGCAATTGTTCATCAATTGTTCATCTTTATCTGTTTCACTCCCGTACTTTTACACGGAATTTATTACAAATGTTTCTTCTTCCACTCTTTTCTTGACACGTTTCTTTCAACCGTTTATTCTTGACCATTCACGTCCCATCTCGCATTAAATGCATTTGTTTTCTCGAGGATTCTTCTCTCTATATATAGTTTTCTCACCCTTCTCTTCTTCTCTTTTATTTTCCTCTCGCAACTTTTCTTCAACTTTCTTCCTCCGCAATCTGCGCTTCTGCTACTGTAAATCTTCCCTTCTTTATTTCTCTTGATCTTCAATTCTCTAATCATTCCCATACTCTAAAAATGGCTTCACTTGGTCATATATATAAACCCCTTTTTAATGAAGCTCAAAAGAATTTACAAGAGAAGGGCTTCATCCTATCAACCATTCCTGATCAAGAATCTTCATCTATACTTTCGCAAAGTTGTTTTTCGATCATCGAGTGTGATGATCAGAAAATCATAATCTCGCTAGGTCAAATCCTCGCAGGCCTTACCATTCCTCTCTACAATCCCGAGATGCCTTTATTCTATGAAATTCTTGCTCATGAGAAATTCTCGCGAGCTATTTATCAACTAAGCGGTGATTGCATCCGTCTAATGCTTGAATTCGCCAACCGTGGCGCTGGCAAGGGATCTTTATATCCTGATGATGTCAAAGATCCTAGATTCGCAAGTTTAGAAATAGTCATTTGAGAAGTATCTTGTAGAAAACGTTTTTGAAAATTATGAAGTAATAAATATGAGAAATGATAAATCTACCGGGTGCTCGATTGAAGAGGAACGATAATATTTCCGAGTGATAAGTCGCTTATGCAAGATATTGACCGGCACTCGAGCAAAAATAATGTTCCTCGGTACTCCAAAGATGAGAAGTGGTGGGTTGTTCCTCTATTTTTGAGCGGACCTTATATTGCAGGTTCTCATACACTTCCTGCGAATCTCGCAAACTATCATCCTTGGGAATTTAAGTGGCCCGAGAAGGCAAAAGAGGTATATTTCCTATTTCAGGTTTGCTTTTACGATATTTCCTTCCTCTTATATTCACTAGGCTTGTAAAATTTTCAGATTACCAAATTGAAAAAGAGTTATAGAAGACGTCCAAAGGCGAGTACACTGGCGATACTCCGATCAATCACGGATGAAGTAAGAAATATTTTCTTTTGTTATTTTTAACAATATTGTTGCCTCTGTTTCTTATCTTCATTCGTGTGCGAAGGTTGGCGTTGAAGAAATTGACATTCCCGAAGCTGCGAAGGTTAAAGGCAAGAATAAAATCACTCTTCGCAAGGATAAATCTTCTGCTCCATCTTCTAAAAAACGGAAAATCCATCCTTCTTCTCGTTCTAGTTCCCAAACCAGCGAGAATTCTGACGAAGATGAAAATGAGGTTGATACTTCTTCTGCAAAGGAGAATCATTCGGTCGCTAAACCTGCTATGGCACAATTGTCTAGTGTCTTCTCCGATTCTATGCAAGGATTGGGAGATGATCATTTATCTGCTACTTGCGAAGCTCTCGCTAATATTTGCGATGCTCCCCTGCTAGTGGATAATGATTCTTTTCGCGGAGTTTCTCGAACAATGACTCCCAGTCTCTTAAATGCACTCAGTGCTTTGGTATGTTCATATTTCTTTATTTCTCTGTAATTTTGATTATAAACCTTATCTTAACAATTTCTTTACCTTCCTTTATAGTCTGGGAGAGCTTCCTTTGTTGTTGCCTCAGACCTCGAGAAAAGACGCAACAATCTTGAAAAGAAAATCTTCAACTTAAGGAGAAGATCAAAGAACTAGAAATTGAAGTTGCGACATCTCGCAAGAAGGATGAGAAAATTCAACAGTTGGAAGTTGAGTCTTCTTCCCAAAAGGACAAAATATCCACTCTTCAAAGTGCTAATCAGCAACTTTATGGTATAACACCCTCCTCTTTTCTTCATTTCTATTTTATCATTTATTTTTCTTTGCACGACTTATCATTTTCGCAGACGTTTATAATCTTCCGACGAAGCCATCCTTCTCCATTCATTCCCTCGAACCTATGGATGATGATGCTCTTCTCGCTCATCTCAATGAATCTTTAAGTAGTTATTCAAACAAGATTAATTCTCTCTCATTACATGAACTTCGAACCAAATTTCATCTTTTAGAAATTGAACATAGGTCTAGTTTAGGTTTAGCCAACCGATTTAAACGTTTTATCTTGACTCCCGTGAGAGTAATAATATTCTAAGGAAAAAGATTAGCAGCCTCATAGATGATAAGGATCGCATTGCTAATCAAGGTGCACAAGCATTAGCAAAATTCCAAAAACTATTCTTGAAGTCCAAATTGAACGAGATGATCCCTTCGCCAAAATGCCATACTTAATGAGCGAGAAAATCAAATTCGTTCACTTCTTGTCATAAATAATGATGATGAATTCGCTTAGGCTGCGAAGGTTCTAGATAATGCCGAAATAACTTAGGTGTTAACGTCGGTCTTCATGCGAGCATAATGCCTTGGTTAAAGATATGATTTCCGACAGAGAAGGTTGTTTTACTATTCTTCATTATTTTTCCGCTTCTTTTTACGAAATTATTATTAATTTGCTAACTCATTGTCATTTGTTCGCGAGAACCGAGAAGAGGTTTCAAACTAGAATCAAGGAACTTGAATCGAGAAAGCACAACTTGGAAAAAACTTCTATCTTCGCAATGAAAAATATTCTAAGATGAAGAAGCAACTACAAACCTTTGTCAGCGAATTTCAATAATGATGATGTTCGTTTTCGCAACCAAACTATTGAAAAAATTTGCAATGACCACAACATTCCTCTTTCTTCATATTTTTGTCTTCTCGATGAAATTCTGAAAATATGCCTTGCTCGGATGTCTCGATAGTGATGTAAGCGAAGAAGAGGAATCGATAAAGAATACGATGAAGAAGAAGAATAAGTTGAAAGATTGTTCTATTTTCCTTTTTTCTTCCTGTGATACTTGTACATTTATCCTTCTAACCTTCCATTTTGTAATCTCTATTGTAAATCTATCATATGAAAATAAATAACAAGTTTTTATTCTAATCATTCCCATACTTGCCTCTGTTATTTATTTTCACATGAGAGAAATTAAGTCTATAATCTTTAAGTAATAATACTTCTTAATTTCGCAACTACTGTTGCTGATTCTACACAAATAAGTTAAGAAATATAGTCGTATTCGCGAGCTTGTTTGCTTACTCAATTTCTTGTGTTGAAATTCATCATTTATGTTGAAATTCATCATTGCGACAAAATCACAGGACGTCGTTACATTTTCATGTAATGACCCATTGATCTTGTCTTATCATTGTTTTTGTGTGGTCTTATTTTGCCTTCCTAGTTAAAGGTCTTATTTTGCCACCCTCATTTTGCATCAATATGACAGATCTAAATATTCTTGCGAATATAAAGTCCCATGACATTGACGTCGTGCGACAAAATCGCGCAGGACGTCCTTACACTTTCATGTAATGACCCATTGATCTTGTCTTATCATTTCTTTAGTATTTTTGCCCTCATAGGATATTTCATTTGCGACAATATGACAGGCCTAAATGTTCTTGCTAATATAAAGCCCCATGACATTGCCGTCTTGTGACACTTATCAGCTCCCTAATGGAGGGTGCCGCCCTTATCATCTCCCTGGTTGCCCCTTCAAGGAGGCGTACATCGGCCATACAAGACTAGATCCTCCCATCCGGTCTTAACAACAACCAGTTGTTTTCGCAGCCTCTTATCCCTTATACCTATAGGGTTTATGGTTACGAGACGCACCCTAAGTGGAGTTTTCTTCGAGCCGAGTGCAGCATGTGCCAAGACTTGCCAAGAATGGCCGAAACACTTCAAATGTCCCGGGAACTCTTGGCTCAACCGTGTACCTCGGCGCCTTGAGCATACACTCGACTCCTTGGAAGAGACCCTCGGGCGTCCAAACAGGTATAACCTTATATATATAGTTGGAAATCCAAGGTATCTCTCCCGGATAGGCTTTCATGGGCCCCAAATTTTCATGACTCAGGTTCCAGGGGCGGTGTAACCTTTTCCCTGAGCCATGTCAAGAGATACCCCCTTATATGACGCACTTTAGGTCTTACATTTGCCTCTTGCGAAATATCATTCGCGAACTAGGGTGTACGCCATAAAGGTTTGTCCCATTCACTCACTCTTTCATTTTTGTTAATTCATTCAATCATTCATTTTTGGTATTTTGTTTGCGAAGCTATCGCATAATCTTGCTTTGTTTGTTGTAATCTCATTTCAAATTTTCAATCAAATTTTCATACATTCTTGATGGCGAGATTCTCGCGCATTTCTTCATCAATTATTATTTCTTCCTCTTACTCTTGATATGCCCTTGTCATTGATTTTGATAATAATGATTATTCATTTCTTACATTTTTTTGCTTCTGCTGGTCTCTGCCTCTGCATCATTCAAACCTCTTAATGAGTCCTTTCCATCATAATTTTCAACTATTTTCATGCACTTGCTTCGCAATGTATCTTCACCTCTTGTTTCTATGGTATCCACCATCAACCTTTCTCTTCTTTGTTCATCTTTTATATTTTGCTTCCAGCCCTTTCTTTTTGCAGCTCTTTCCTCGCAACTCTCCACATCAATCTCATAGCATTTTTGTCCTTCCATCCAGTCTCCCTTTATAACTCCAACACCGCTAGGATGAGGAAACTTTATACACGATGATAAGTCGACGCTACACCTGAATTTCGTGCAACCATGGCCTTCCGATCAATGCATTATAAGGGGAATCCACATCGACTACAGTAACAAAATTTCGGTTGATAATCCTTGCAAGGGTATTCTCATATGAACTTCTCCTTTAGGCTTATTCGTTGTGCCATTGAAACCGTATATTTTATACGTCGAAGGTATCAACTCTTCATCCTTCCCACCCATAGTCTTGTAAGTATGGTAAAAAAGAATGTTTACTGAGCTCCCCGTATCAATTAAGATTCTATTAATCGCCCAGGATTTTCTCGCTTCATCATCTTTGCCATCTAAGGGTTTTGGATTAATTTCCAATTTTACGACCAATAGGCTATCATGCGTCTCTCTCGCCTTCAGAATCTCTTCGCATGAAAGAAATAATCTGCATTTGCCATTCTTTTAACATGTCGCGATGTTCATCACTTCTCTATTATCAGCATCCCTCGCAAAAACCCTACTGAGAACATTATCATGAAAATCTTCAATTGCTCGGTATGAATGTACAATGGAGTTGCAAAACAAATTTTTAGCTTTCGTTCCAACTTCTATTACGAATGTTTCTTTCCCCTTTGCTGAGTTTGTCCTATGCATTTCTGGCGGTGGTGGTAACGGTTGAACCTTCTCTTCACTTTTTAGAAAATGATTCAGCTTTCCTTGGTCAATCATTTTGAGGATGATTCTTTTTATATTTCTGCAGTCATTTGTAAGGTGTCCATGAAAGCGGTGGTAAGAACAGAACTCGTGACTTCTATCACTTGGCGGTGGCTCATTCCCCATGTTCCATGGTGCAGGTATGTTTTCCATCAAGAGTATAGCTTCCCATATTTTTTCCACACTAGTATTTAATGGTGGCATTTTGATTTCCTCCCATACTACTCTGTGACTTCGCTGCCCTCCATGATAATCCCCGCCTTCGACCTCCATAAGTTTCTTGCGGATGATCAAGTCTTTGAATTTTGTTATTGCCGCCACGGTTGTATTAGTTCCTTTCTCTTTCAAATTCTTCCTGATCACGGCTTCCCATAGCTACTATCTTTGGCCGTCCCTCATCTATTGTCCTTTCTTGTTGCCCTTGCGAAGTGCTCGCTCGTGTTTATCAATTTGGGTAATAAGCTTGCATTCGCAAAGATTTGAATTTGTATTCGCAACGGGGTATGATTCCATCTCATTTTGCCTTTCCTCTAGAGCAATATATTCCTCCCGAAGTCCTCGCCACTCAGTCATTGTAATTGTATTCTTGACTCTAAAAATTTGAATATATAACAAATTGGTTGCGAACATAGCGTTTATGAATGATAGAATAAGATATCTTTCATCCACTCGTCCAAACCATTTCGCTACACATTGTCTTCCGACTCACAGTTAAGTGTCTCAAACTTTCGCCAACTCTTTGTTTCAGCCCAAATACATCTTCAATTCCTGGTCGCGAGGAGTTGTTACTTATATATGCCCCTAAGAATATAGCTTGTAAATGGTTGAATGACGTGATTGTGTTTCTTGGTAAACCCTCAAACTATTTCAATGCTTCTCCTGTTAAACTAGATGCAAAATATTTGCACAATATGGCGTCATGATTTTCCCATTGTAGCATACATCTCACATACGCTTTGATGTGTTGTATTGCGCAAGTTGTTCCATCAAAAATGCTGGTTAATGCGGGTAAATTGCACTTTGGGGTATTCCTCCTAACGCACCTCTAGTGTAAAGGGGTTTTCGCAGCTTCTTCGATGGCCTCATCCAATTGTCTTCTTCCTCCTCCCCTTCTATTGTTCAACATTCCTCTCATCTCTGCCAACTCTCTCAAGATTTGTTCATTTACATGGGATTCGAATTTATTGGTCTTTTTAGCTCTGCCTCTCTCCTTCTGCGTTCATGTCTACTTTGATTTTCTTGTTCAGCATTTTCTTCTCTTCTTTCTCTGCGACTTTCTCCTTCATCTCGTTCACGAATTCGCACACCATTATTGATGAGTGCCAAATAGTGCATATTTATACACCTTTTTATTGGCTTTTTACTCATCTTTTGCGCTGAGAAATCAGATATTATCCCAGATTCTGTGTTTTCTTTGTTTTCAAGAATAAATATTTGTATTAATTAATTTTGTGTTTTTAGGTAATAAATAAAGCTCGGAGAATCTGAGGAGCCAAAAGAGCGAAGAATTGGAGTCAAGTGCCCAAGGAGCAGAAAGCCGAAGCCCGCGCGCGCAACAGTTGCAACCCAACAAGTAGCAACTCATCTCAAGACATGGGCTTGAGCTAGATCCGAACCCGTACACATCCAGGTCGTTAGATTCGATCTACCCTAGATCCGACGCTCGTTTCAACTGTGCCATCAAAGATTGCTGATCCCGCTCAACACTAGATCACGCCAAAACCGCATACCACCCTCGGCCGTTCAGATCTCCATCAGCTCCATCCAATGCTCGCCGAGGCCTTCTCATCATTCCTTGATATCCCTGCCTCACACCACATCACCCCATACCCTATACCCTAATCGACCACCTCATTTCTCTTCTTTCACTTTCTCTTTCTTCTTCCCTCACCCGACACAGAGCAGAGCTCTGCTCTTCCGCCATCTCCTTCCCCTGCCACAACCACCTTCGCCACCACCCTATCTCCTATCACACCATCACCCCAACAACTATCATCAGTACCTCTTTCATCTCCTCTCTAGAGCTATTTTTCTCTCCTTTAGCTTCTCTCAACCCTAGAAGCTAATTTAGAGAAAACTAGAACTAGGGTTAGCCAACAACCGATGCATGGAGTTGCAGGGCCGAATAGACAAGAGGGGAGTACGAATCAGAGAGCATGGGCGATGGGTTTGTGTTATTTTCTTTCTTTTTTAAATGAATTAGGGTTTGTGTTTGGTAATTTTCTGTTGCATGTATAAATAGCAGTGAAGGGTGTTGATAGAAGGCATGCCTGGATTAGCCAGAGCATCCTTGTAGATTTAATTTCTGTTTTTCATGTTTTAATTTAGTTGCTAGGGTTTCAGTGAAACCCTAATTCCATGATTTGTGTATTAAACTCTGTTGGGTTATCTTGAGTGCTTAATCATAAAGAGAATCTTCAATTCTAATACCCAACACTTTACTCTCACAATGGATACTTTAAATTATAGATCCATTGTAGTTAGACTACAATTGTGTTGTTGTATTGCAGCTCAACCCTTAGGCCCTAATGCTAATTCCCTTGGTAGTTGTGCTTAATTAGACAACCAGTGCTCCGGTTAGTAACTTCAGCTGATATTGAAGGATTACAAGGTGAAACTCCTTAGTTAAGTGGTGGAAGTGATAAGTCTATCCTCAACTGCCATAGGAACAAGAAAACTCAATCTAGTCGAATACATACTAGGAATTTAGTGGTGGAATGAAGACCCAAGCACCCTTTTGTCACTTTGTTTACCTTAGTTTAGGTTCATTGTCACTACATCTCAGCCGTATCGGCAACAAATCATCGTTGTTACTTACATTTGTTAGAATTCAGTATAATTAAGCCCTTGATCAATTTCGTGAGCACCACAAGTCCTTGTGGGATCGACCCCGTACTTGCCGCGTCTCCGATAGACGCCGTGCACTTGCGGTATAACATGTAGGTCATAATTTTCATACACTTTCGAGGCCTACCAAGTTTTTGGCGCCACTGCGGGGGACTTGCGCGTGCCTCCCGCTGATTTTGGGCTAGTTCTTCACCGAATTCTCACCATTGTATATACGCACTTGCATCTTTTATAGCTTTTGTTATTTCATTTTATTTTACACTCGTATTTGCACCTTCATGATAACTTAGTTTGTTTCTTTCATTTAACTGTTATAAGCATGATAACTTAGTTTAAGTTTTTAACTTGCATCTGTAACTTAGGAATTCTAGTATAATTTAGCTGTTATTTTTGTTAGCTTTGCTTAATACTTAGCTTTGTTAGCTTAACTTTGCACCCTCTTGAGGAAGAGAAAGCACTCTCTGTGCACTCTCTGTGCACTCTCTTAGCTTTGTTAGCTTAACTTTGCTGTTATTTTGTTTTTTTTGTGGCTTAATCTTCAGCTCAGGCATAGCTCTGAGCTCTGCCAGAGCTTTCTTGCTCTGTAGCTTTGACTGTGAAGCTCTGGGAACTGAAACTTCTTTGTTGAGCTAACAGGTGCATGTGGTACACAACTGAGCCAACCCAAGGAAACCAAGGGAAAAACCCAGCAATTGATGCTTGTGCTGCTGTGCAAACTATTAAGCTGAGCCAACCCCAGGGTAAGACAAGGAGCTGAGCATAGCCACTGTGGCTAAAGCAAGTTGGTATTATCCTCCAACTCTGTTCTGTGATTGATGAATGTATGGATAACAATCCATGAATGCATGCTAAACATATTTGCTAGCTGATAGCTATGTCTTTGAGCCAACATGAGCATGCTCTTTTGCATCTCGTGAACCTGTGGAGTGCATTAAACTCGTTGCCTTAACAAGCATCAACTCCAGCCCCTGAAGTCGTGAGTTGAGCGTAGTTAAGCCGCAAGTTTTGAGTGCCAATTTGGACAGCCAAGTTGGCTGAGCTACCCCAAGGAAGTCAACTAACCCCTCTTAGCCATTGTCTCTGCCTTGTACACGATGTGTTTCGTGCCATGTACCAACTGCATAACCTGTTAAATGCTAAGCCTGTTGAGATGTGATTAAGCCATAACACGCATATTGGAGTGCCCTGTGTTATCTGTTGATCCTTGTGTGTAACCCTTAACCATGTGCTAAACCTTCTCTGAGCCACCCGAACTCTTATGCATGTTTGATCTTGTATGAGCTTTCACCTGTCAATTAAGCCTTGTGTGAGCTGTTGAGCCAAGTTTGTGACAGCCCCTTTGCATGATCAACCAACATTGCTCATCTTAATGACCCTAGTGAATCCTTGCATCCGAGTAGTTGCTCATTCCCCGCACTCCGTATGATAACCTGTGATAGCCTGTACCTCACTGCTAATCTGCTGAGCTGTGCATTGCTAAACCTGGTTCACTTGGTGAGCTAGTGACCCTGCCCGAGAATCTGTGTGAGCACACCTCTGAGTTGTGCTCAAATCCACAGACCCTGTTGAACAACCTGTGCATAAAACTGCTCTGTGAACCTAACTTGAGCACAAAACCAACTCGGGCTTTTCTCACAGCTAAAGCCCACAAAAAGAGAACCAAAACTCAGCCCACATATCGGGCCATCAATGGGCTTGCATTTCGTATAACCGAGCCCACAATCAATTTGTGGGCTGATCGACCACACCAGTTATTGCTGTCTAAACATCATCCTGGCTTTACACATCCAAGTGCAAACAACCTTCAGCCCACATAAGCTACAAATGGCAGAAATTTGGCAGTTTCACTATCTTGGGCCGCTTCGCTTAAGCTGGGCTCGCTTCTTTGGGCTGCTCACAATCAAACCACTGGGCTGTACATTAACCTGGCTCATTGTTTCAAATCGAGCAGTTGGCTGCATAGCCGAGCCCACATAACCCACACTGCTGGGCTAATCGAACCCAACCTCGGGCCGCAACCAAACTAAGCCCTCAAAAGAACCTGGTGCAGGTTTCACACTCTTGGGTTGTCTGCAGAACGAACTAAGCCCGCATCATCTCGAGCATTGGGCTTAAACCAAATGAACCCACAGTTCTACTGGCCGTGCAACTGGGTTGTGCAAGTTTCACAAACCTAGGTTGTTTAACAAAAACCCCCGGGTCTGTCTGCACAAAACTAAGTCCACACACTTGGGCTTCCCACATAAACCAAAGCTCCCACCAAAACCAAATTCCCACACAAACCAAAGCCCAATAAACCAAATTCCCACATAAACCAAAGCCCATTTTTTTTGTTATATTTGTAAGAATGTTAATGTTTCTGTACATTATCTTCATTGTATATAATCCAGTAGGACTTGTTAATTTTTCCTTTCTTGAATCGGTTGAGTCTTCTTGTGCATTTTTGTGCTAATCCGATATGATCACCACCGAGAATGTTGGATTTTGCCTTGATTAAAGAAGCTCAACCTGCTACCGCCGACATCCAGGTAATCTCTTCCCTTTTCTCTTATCGGCATAGTTTTCTCGGTATGTGATATTTGTTTAAATTTTTTCTATATGTAGACACATTGAGGACAATGTTTGATTTAGGTTTGGGGGTGCATTTGCATTTAGAGTTTTTAGTCTTTTATTTTATCTTTTAATTTTACAAAAAAAAAAAAAAAAAAAAAAAAATTCAAAACTCTTTTTGTAAAAACCTCCAACTTTTAGAGATTTTAGAGTCACTAGCATGCTTCTAGCTATGTTTACATAGAGAATCTGACCGAAATAACGAGAACTTAGAAGTCTTAGGAGAACGCAATCGGGTTTCTTAGTTGATTAGAGCGTTAAAGTTGGATTTAACCATCTGGGAGGCGAATTAGGTCTTGTTTAGATATTCGGTAGTAGAATTGTGATCACCCATAGTGGAGACTACCCATTTTACATCAAGTGAGGCACCAACCTTCAATTTTTGCAACTTTCTAGAAAAGTTTGTTAGAGTGTGTGTGTCACCGTACGTAAATTCCGGGTAGGAATGGTGAGCTACCCAACTTCGCACCAATTTCAGCACTACTTTTGATCTCTTGAGTGCTAGTTTTGTCAATCATGAGGGTGACGTCTAAAGATGAAAACTCCTTCTAAATACCGATTTGCCGTTAGCATCACTCTCTCTCTCAATCAGCAAGACCCATAGAAACACATCATCGTCAACAAACGGATAAGCGACATCGAATATTGAAAGAAAAATTGAGATAGTCCAAGGTTTATATGCAACAAAAGAAAGAAAATAGGATGAGAATTAATAAAATTTATAAAATCAAGACAATACAAGTTGTGGAAAAATTGAGTGATAAAGTCCTTTGTCCATGGAGTTAGTTGTTTCATTATTTGTATTTTTATTTTCACTTTTTGTAAAAAAAAAAAAAAAAAAAAAAAAAAATCAAATCAAAAATCAAAAAATATTGTCGTTTATTTTTGCTACCACCATGGTAAAGAAGAGTTCGAGAAGAAAAATCCAAACAACAAGGAAATTGAGTAGAAAAGTTAAAAATTGTCAAGTTTTGTGAAGTTTAGAAGTTCGTCATCAACAAGTGAAGACCGAAGACCGAAGATTGAAGACGTTTCTATGGTTTCTTATGAGAGAGTGATATTAATTGCCGATCGGGTGAGAAGTGAGTGAGTACTCCCACCCCTTGCTAATGGTTGATTTCCTTTCTTAGAGATCATCGAAAAGATTCTTTTTGTCCACACTTCTGCGGGAGTCTCAGATTTTATTTCGGAAGGTTATCCTTCTTACCTACAACGTGTGCGGGATTTCTCTCTTTATTCTGCCCCGCACACATGAGAGACTAAAAAGCGATCTTTTTGAGTGCAATTATCATAAAACCCTAATGGTGAGGCAGAAGTTGAGACTTATGATCACAATCGAATCCGAATTCTTTCATATGGTATGGTTACTTCTCGCAAAGCACTTAAGGATGAGAATGCGTTCTTCGATAGTTCTAACTTCATTACTAGCATGCGAAACTCTATGTCCTCATAGCTTCTAGGATGCTTGAGACTCTTTACACTCGAAGTTGGAGAAGGTTTTGTGGGTACACCCTGGTAAACCCTCACGAGACTACAACTCGTCCACTAGGGACACCTAGGGGTTTAAAGGCTTAGTGCATACGCTAAATGCATTCGAGAGACTGCGACGGGGGTATAGTTAGGATTTCTTATTTTTGTTTCACTTGAGGACAAGTAAAATTCAGGTTTGGGGGTATTTGATGAGTGCCAAATAGTGCATATTTATACACCTTTTTATTGGCTTTTTACTCATCTTTTGCTTATTTGAGAAATCGAGATATTATCCCAGTTCCTGTGTTTTCTTTGTTTTCAAGAATAAATATTTGTATTAATTAATTTTGTGTTTTTAGGTAATAAATAAAGCTCGGAGAATCTGAGGAGCCAAAAGAGCGAAGAATTGGAGTCAAGTGCCCAAGGAGCAGAAAGCCGAAGCCCGCGCGCGCAACAGTTGCAACCCAACAAGTAGCAACTCATCTCAAGACATGGGCTTGAGCTAGATCCGAACCCATGTCTTGTAGATGAGTTGCTACTTGTTGGGTTGCAAATCAAGCGCGCGCGGCTTTGCCGCTTCATAGATGCTCGACTCCAATTCTTCGCTCTTTTGGCTCCTCGATTCCCGAGCTTTATTTATTACCTAAAAACACAAAATTAATTAATACAAATATTTATTCTTGAAAACAAGGAAAACACAGAATCTGGGATAATATCTGATTTCTAAGCGCAAAAGATGAGTAAAATGCCAATAAAAAGGTGTATAAATATGCACTATTTGGCACTCATCAAATACCCCCAAACTCCGAATTTTACTTGTCCTCAAGTGAAACAGTAAATGAAGAAATCCTAACTATACCACTGTCGTAGGTCTCGAATGCATTTAGCGTATGCACTAAGCCTTTAAACCCCTAGGTGTCCCTAGTGGACGAGTTGTAGTCTCGTGAGGGTTTACAGAGGTGTACCCACAAAACCTTCTCCAACTTCGAGAGTGTAAAAGAGTCTCAAGCCTCCAAGAAGCTATGAGGACATAGAGTTTCTGCATGCTAGTAACATGAAGTTAGAACTACCAAAGAACGCATTCTCATCCTTAAGTGCTGAGCGAGAAGTAACCATACCATATGAAAGAATTCGGATTCGATTGTGATCATAAGCCTCGATCGCCTCACCATTAGGGTTTTATGATAATTGCACTCAAAAAGATCGCTTTTTTACTCTCTCATGTGTGCGGAGGAAATAAGAGAGAAATCCCGCACACGTTGTAGGTAAGAAGGATAACCTTCCAAATAAAATCTGGAGACTCCACGTAAATGTGGACAAAAAGAATCTTTTCTCGATGATCTCTAAGAAAGGAAATCAACCATTAGCAAGGGGTGGAGTACTCACTCACTTCTCACCCGATCGCAATTAATATCACTCTCTCATAAGAAACCATAGAAACGTCTTCAATCTTCGGTCTTCGGTCTTCAAATGTTGATGACGAACTTCTAAACTTCACAAAACTTGACAATTTTTAACTTTTCTACTCAAATTCCTTGTTGTTTGGATTTTTCTTTTTAAATTCTTCTTTACCATGGTGGTAGCAAAAATAAACTACAATATTTTTTTTTTTTTTTTTTTTTTTACATTACAATAAGTGAAAAATAAAAATACAAATAATGAAACAACTAACTCCATGGACAAAGGACTTTATCACTCAATTTTTCCACAACTTGTATTGTCTTGATTTTATAAATTTTATTAATTCTCATCCTATTTTCTTTTCTTTGTTGCACATAAACCTTGGACTATATCAATTTTTCTTTCAATATTCTGATGATGCTCCGTTTCTTGACGATGATGTGTTTCTATGGGTCTTGCTGATTGAGAGAGAGAGTGATGCTAACTGCAAATCGATATTTAGAAGGAGTTTTCTTCTTTAGACGTCACCCTCATGATTGACAAAAACTAGCACTCAAGAGATCAAAAGTAGTGCTGAAAGTGGTGCGAAGTTGGGTAGCTCACCATTCCTACCCGGAATTTACGTACGGTGACACACACTCTAACAACTTTTCTAGAAAGTTGCAAAAATTGAAGGTTGGTGCCTCACTTGATGTAAAATGGGTAGTCTCCACTATGGGTGATCACAATTCTACTACCGAATATCTAACAAAGACCTAATCCGCCCTCAGTGATGGTTAAATCCAACTTTAACGCTCTAATCAACTAAGAAACCCGATTGTGTTCTCCTGCATTTCTAACTTGTTATTTCGGTCAAATTCTCTATGTAAACGTAGCTAAAAGCATGCTAGTGACTCTAAAATCTCTAAAAGTTGGAGGTTTTTATTTGCAAAAAGTTTTTGAATTTTTTTTTTTTTTTTTTTTTTTTTTTTTTGAAAATAAAAGATTAAAAAGACTAAAAAATCTATATGCAAAAATATGCAAATGCACCCCAAACCAAAATAATACATTGTCCGCAATGTGTCACAGATAGGAAAAATTTAAACAGTCACATACCATGAGAACTATCTTTGAAAAGAAAAGGGAAGAGATTACCGGATGTCGCAGAGCAAGGTTGAGTCGCTAGTCAAGGCTAGAATCCAACATTCTCGGTGGAGATCATATCGGATTAGCACAAAATATTCACAAGAAGACTCAACCGATTCAAGAAAAAAAAATTTAACAAGTCCTACTGGATATATACAATGAAAATTCACCATAAACTAACAATCTAAAGAGTTGAGGATCAACCCAATAGAAAATATATACAAACATCAACAGCCTTACACAAATATAATATGAGAGTGCAAGTAAGATTGTTGATGTGAAGGAGTTTCCCCCAAACCTAAACTTGTGAACAGGTGTGTTTGTGAGAACAAAATCTTGCAATTTTAAAGGTACATCATGCAAAAGGTCTAACTCAAAATGAGTATTGCTAAAACAGGCAGACATACACATTCCAACTGTGGCTCCTTAAGAGTGTTATACTTTGATGCAAAATAGTCCAAGAGGACTTGGGAAGCACAAAGTTCTAGGCCTAAGTTAGGCATTTTTAGAAAAGTTGGTTTTGCAATTTTGTGACAAACTACACCTAGGTTTGGTGGAGGAGTTTCAATTTGTGACTCAGGAGAGAGGTTAGGTACATCTAAGTTATTTTCATGTATAAAATCATTTGTACCATCACACACTTTCCTAAGGTCAGAAGAGGGTAAATCATGTTCATTTTCACAGGACAATTGCACAGGTTCCACATCATCATCACATATATGAATATTAGAAGAAGCATCATTCATATGGTTCACGGAAGAGACGCCTAACGTCTCGAACCTAAAGATTCTACTACATTTTCAAAATACACATGCTCTTCATATTCATCATCATCATCATAGCAAGAATTCATTTCTCCATTCAAAATTGTAGTATTTTTAGTGTACTCATCTACCTCTGGATTAGGTTCATATTCAATGTTAGTTGCATGAGTAAGACTAGAAAAACTATTTTCAATCCTATCATTTTGTAACTCAATCAGTTCCTTTGAAGAATCATCTTGAGTTGTTCCATTGAAGGAGAGTCTTCACTAGTGGGTATGCATTCCTCATATGGATATTCATTGTATAGTTGAGCATGAGGTTCACTAGAGAAGGGAAATTCGGACATGTTGCTATATGGATGGTCATGCATTGCATTCATTTCAAGCCTAGCATTTTGCTCTATGAGTGTTTCCATTATTGATTGCAAACTAGGAGTTGGGGAGTATAAAATTGTTCATCTCCCCACTTGTGGTGAATGATGCATGTGTGTAGGTTGATTATGGTCCCAATAGTTTCCAGCATGGTCACTTCTAGACACTTCGTATATTGGATTATCATGGTTTTCCCTAGACTGTCTAAATTCATGCAAAATATAACAGTACTCAGCAGGGTGGTCTAAGCCACCACATAAGGTGCAAGCATGCATTTCATAGTGCCTAGGGGGATTAGATTTGACAGATCGCTCATGTGATTGCCTTTCTAAGGCAGAAACTTGAGCTTCTAATTGATCTAGAAGTGATGACTGGGTATGAGGAAAGTGTTCATTTTCAACCTGTGGTGGAGGATGCATGTGCTCATAGTGATTAGGGCATGTGAAGTCAGGGCCCTGAGAAGGCGCATAAAATTCCCTAAAATCACTATGGTATGTGGGGAGTTCATCCTGTGAAGCGTGCCCGTAAGAACGCTCTCTAAGGGATTTGTTTCCATCCCCAGATGCAGACCAAAATCCTGACATGATTTAGTACTCAAATTGAACTCAAAATTTAGTTTGGTTTATGTGGGCTTTGGTTTATTGGGATTTGGTTTCAATGGGATTCATTTGGTTTTGTTGGGAGCTTTGGTTTATGTGGGAAGCCCAGGTTTATTGGGCTTTGGTTTGTTTGGGGATGTTCAGCCCAGTTGCTTTTTGAAATTGTTAAGCCCAGCTGAATAAGTGTATTTCAGCCCAGATGATGTGGGCAGCCCAGCAGCAGAGCCCAGCTTAGGCAGGAGCGGCCCAGCACAGTGAACTGCACAGCCCAGTTGTGTTTGAAAAAGTATAGCCCGGAGGTGGATTGAGTTGGGCTGAGTTTTGTGTAGAGCCCAAAGTTGGGTTGGTTAGCCCAGTGGGAGGCTTATGTGGGCTTGGGTGGTTCGACTTATGTGGAGCCCAATGGTTGGGTTTCGATGGGCCGGTGGTCGGGCAACTCGGTTTGGCGAGAAGGCTTGTGCAGAAACCTGGTTAGGGTTCAGTTATATGCACAGCCCAACAGATGTGGGTTGAGTTGTTGTGCAAAGCCCAGTGCACATCTTGGAGTGATGCACTGGTTTGAGTGCAGCTCACAACCCAGCTCAAGATGGCAGGCTTACAGCCCAAGTATTGGTTTATTAAGCACAGGCTAGGTCAGCTTGGTTATACACAAGGTCAGCAAGGTCAAGTGTGTGCAGAGGTTGGTTTATCTGTGGGTTGGTTTGGGTGCAGAGCTCAGATGTGCATCCCTGGTCAGGTTTTTGTGCAGGGTTTCAGCACAATTTTGAGTTTTCACAGAGCAAGGCAAACTCAGCTTGGACACAACAAAGCAAATGCACTGGGCAGCTTTAATTTGGGTGGAGGTTGGCAGCTCAAGCACAACCTGGCTAGTTTGCACACACAGCTTAGACCCAGCACTGGTTAGGTGGTCACAGCACAGCTGTGAGCTCAGCTCAGCACAGATCAATACAAGACAGCCTAAATGCAGTTCTCAACACAGCACTGGACAGGTTACTCAAAAACTCATGCAAAAAATTAACACACCAATTCACAAATAAACAAAGTTTGGCCTTTACAACACACCACTGAGTGTCAACAAGGCCGATTCTTCACTACTCTTCATTGTGGTACAGGCCAGATAGGTTGAGCAAGGTTGGGCAATCAGACTACCATGCAGTATGCAACTCAGGGTGACTAGCTATGGATTGGTTAGGCTCAGGGTTTAGTGCTTTGCAAGGTTCCAGCTATCATGCATTCAGGGTTTGCAAAAAGGGTTATGCTTAGGGCTCAAGCATGCATTCGGCTATGAAGGAGCCACTCACCGACTCCATAAGTTGCGGGGGTTGCTCGGTTGCACCACAAGCACAAGAAGACAACAACAAGCTCAACGGCTCGGCAAACACAAAGAAGACTGTGACAAGCTCAACAGTACTGTGTGCTCAAGAGAAGAATTTAGTTCTCGAAGTGTAAGTTAAAGCAAGGAGAATATAACACTGCAAAGTTCCAAAAATCTGCACAACGAGAGATATGATATGCGGAGTGTGATGATAATCCTGAGAGCTATGAGTTAAGCTAACAAATTTCCAATAATGCAGTTACATGGCACCAACCATTGCAAGTTCAGCTGTCACAGAGAGAGTGGGTTTAGTGGTTAACCACTGGTCGTGCAATGCGGTGAGTCATTGCTTTGCTCAAGCCACAGAGAGAATGCAGATAAGTAAAAATGCAGATTACAAACATTCAACTAAGTTATAGATGCAGGGGTGATCTTACAGATGCACAGATTAGGCTACAAGATGACGCAAACTAACTAAGGAAGAACTAGACTAACAAAAACAACAAGCAAATCATGAGGCAATGATGCAGGGTGGAAATGTACAGGGAAGAATTGCAATGCAGGCTAATAAAGTTACAATGCTAAGTTACAGATGCAATACAAGATTGAAATACTAGTTACAGATGCAATACAAGTTAACAAATTATACTAATCAAAGATTGATAGAACAATGTAAAATGGATATGTACAGGGGTAGGATGAAAGGTTAAGTTATACTACAATGCAGGCGAATATGTATAGGGGTAGGATGAATCTCAGTGAAGTACTAGCCAAAAATCAGCAAGGCACGCGCCAAGTCCCCGGCAACGGCGCCAAAAACTTGGTAGGCCTCTAAGATGTATAAATTTATGTGCCTACTTGTAATACCGCAAGTGCAGGCGTCTATCGGAGACGCGGCAAGTACGGGTCGATCCCACAAGGACTTGTGGTGCTCTAAGGTTGATCAAGGCTTACTCTTTGAATTTCTAAGAAGTGTGTAACATAAATGAGGGTTGTGTCGGCGGCGAGTTGTAAAGGTGATACTAAACTAAGGAATGATAAACAGTGACAAAGGTGTGCTAAGGTTTTCAAGTCTACCACTAATTCCTATCATGTGATCAACTATGTTGAGGTTCTTGTTGTCCTGTGATTGATAAGGGCAGGGTGTCAATTCCACCACCTATCTCTCCCTGTAATGCCTCAATTAACAGCTAAAGTGCTGACCCGAGCACTAGTTGTCTAATTTAGTACAACTAGTCAAGGGAATCAGCAATTGTATCTAAGGTTGAGCTGCAATACACTCAACACAGTTATGACCTAACTACAGTGTATCCATGGCATTGGTATACACTGTGAGAGAAAAGCATTGGGTATTTGTAATTGAAGACATTTGATAACATTAAGCATTCAAGAACATTCAATCAGAGTTTAAACACAATCAGGAAATTAGGGTTTCAATGAAACCCTTGCAACTAAATTAAAACAACAAACAACCAAATTAAAGCTAAATGATCGATCCGGCTAATCCAAGGCGTGGTTTTTACACACTCGATTTCTTCTATTTATACATGCAAACATATCCCCAAATACCAAACCCTAATTCATTAAAATAAAAATTAAATAAAAATACATCGAACCCATACTCCGATTTCGCTCTCTCTTACGCTTGTGCGGCTATGAGTACTCCCCTCATTGATTGATTGAACGAAGCCCTAACCCTAGTTCTTTTTATCTCGGACATAGCTTCTAGGGAAGACACTATGAGTGAGATAAAGAGAAGCTAGGGGGAAGGTGGTTCTTTGTGGTAGTGCGGTTGGTGGTGATGGCGACAAGAGATAAAGGAGTTGGTGGTGGTGAGGCTCGGCATGGCTCGCTCGAGCTTGGTCGGGGAGAGGAGATGGGGGAGAACAGAGGAGAAGAAAGAGAAAGTGAGGAAGGGAAATGAGGCTAGCTCGAGTGGGTATAGGGTATTGATCATTTTGGTGTGAGGCAGGTACAACGACGGACGATGAGGAGGCCTCAGCGAGCGTAGGATGTGGCTGATAGAGATCCGAACGGCTCGGGATATAAGCTAGTGATTCTCGGGCTGTTGAGCGAGAGCATCAAACGTTGATGTGCAAGGCCGAGCGGCGTAGGATGTGGTGAGTGAAGATCTTAACGGCTCAGGAATGATGGACTCGGATCCGGGTCACGGGTCGGAGATGGATAGCTTGGGCCCATGTCTTGTAGATGAGTTGCTACTTGTTGGGTTGCATTCATTGCGCGCTGCGGGCTTCGGCTTTCTGCTCCATAGATGCTCGACTCCAATTCTTCGCTCTTTTGGCTCCTCGATTCCCCGAGCTTTATTTATTACCTAAAAACACAAAATTAATTAATACAAATATTTATTCTTGAAAACAAGGAAACACGAGAATGCAGGATAATATCGATTTCTAAGCGCAAAAGATGAGTAAAATGCCAATAAAAAGGTGTATAAATATGCACTATTTGGCACTCATCATCGAGCACCGATGGCTGGTTAAGTTTGTCACTATGGAATGTTTTTTTTTTTAGTTTAAACGTCCTTTGTACAAGATTGGTGTGAATAAAGTCTTTGCTTTCAATTTCGAGGGTGATGTTATTTGCTTGTATACGAGTATATCGTGCCTTCGGCCCATCTGTGACCTGTTCTTCTCTTGCGGGGTTGTTGGGTAAGGTTTTTTGTTAGTTGAGCGCGTTTATTCCTCCCTTTCTCTCTCTTCTGTCTTCCCCCCCGCACAGGCTATGTAAACCGAAAAATATGACAAGAAAAATTATAAATCAAATAATTTTATTCATAATAGACCAATACAATCAATGAAAGAAATCAAAAATTGATGTCTATTTTTCTAGATTAAGTAATACAGCAAATAACTTAATCTTTAATGGTGCTCTCGTTGTTCACTGAGGTCTCTTCGGTGTTCAAACTCTTAAAGCATGTCTCAAGAGACTTGTCCGCAACCACTTCTTGTTTTTCAAGTTCCACAATTAGAACTTTGAGCTCAACAAGAATTCCTCTTGTTCCTTCATACTTTTCTTGTACCCAATCTTGATGTCGAATAGTCATAGCAAGATTGGTTTCCAGTTCATCAAAACCTTGGATATACTGAGACATACTATCTAAACGAATCCATTGGTGTTTTGGTTGGATCTTGTGATCCAACTGAACTATCAGAATCATAATCAGACATGATATTTGATATGTTCTTCTTCTTCCTCTCTGTATTGATTCCTTGACAATCCTTAACCTTTTGAGCTTCCTCCTTATTAGCCTTTGAGACACTGCGAGTTATTGGAGGCATGCTCGGTTATGAATAAATAAATATAAAAGGATTGATCAGGGTTACCGAATACAGTCAAGAGAAAGTTTCTCCTTTTAAAAGAGACAACTTTCGGACAAAAGACCTCGGAGAATCCGAAAATATTAAAGAATATATTTCATTTCCTTAGTCCAAATTTCTCAAATTTGGAAGGTTTATTAAAATTCGAAAATTCTAAATAAAACCTCTTTTTGGAAGATCATGTTGAACATGAACATTTTTCTGACAACCATGGATGCGCAGCTATCCATATAGTGTCACAGAAGTTTTCAGATAAACAACTACACAAAACAAATGTGCTCATGTTTTATTGTGCCTTTCCCATCCAAGTTTATGAGCACGAAAAAGATGAGAATACACAATTTTGATACAACTAAGTTGCATCGGAGTAAGCTTTTTCCAGCTTACAGTGAATATCAGAAACATAGTTCATGTTTCTCTTTGGGAATTTCTGCCCAAAATAATTTCTCCCAAGACGATGATCTTTTCTAACTCTAGAGATATGATCATGTGGAGAAAATGTACTAATTTGAGAATTCTCAGAGATAGATAAATCTCTCTTAATTCTTTCAATGATATTTTTATATGATTTCTCATCATAAACAACTATAGGAAATTCCTGATTATTTTTTTTAGCAGAGTATCTCTCTTTCCCTTCCTTCTGAAGTCGTTTCTTATCAAAACCAGAATCTGTTTCGACATGGGTGCGGAGGAACCTTTTCCATAAGCGATTATCAACTCTTTCCTCTGACTCTTTTGAGTTTATCTTATCGGGATGTGGTATAATCTGTCTTTCTACTGAGGAATGATCTTTCAGTTTTTTAAGACAAGAAACTTCCTTTAAAATTTTTACCACTGTATGTTGAAGAAGTATAAGTTTCCTGCCAAGTGACTGAAAATTGTATTCCTTACCATCACCACGGAATCGGTTCAAAGTTTCCTTTGGACAAGATTTCGTTTGATCATCAGTAGATCTAGAAGCTGATTTCTCATCCTCTTCTAACTTGATGTAGTTAGGCAAACTACCATCATCTTGATCTGTTTCAGATGTGATTAAACCGGTTTTATCACAGTCTGTAAAAGTCAAGCAAGGACTTTTAGTTTCTTCATCGGAAGAACTCACAATAGCATCATTAGTTAGAATCATAGGACGTGTCTCTTTATCTGTAAGAGATTTACCAAGAGCCTCTATTTTGACAGTGATATCCATTTTCTCTTTGGCTAGACAATTCAATTTGAATGTCTTTTTCTCTTATCTTTTGTTTAAGAAGATTTGACTATGTCTTTAGAATTAGTACTTTAGAAGATAGAGATTGTATAGGCTTTAGGAGTTTTACCAACTCTTTATCAGCATCTTCTCTTTCATCAGAGATAGACATATATGTTTTCGTAACTCCTGGATCATGAGTCAACGAAGTAGTAACATCTTCAACTTTTGAGTATTCATACTCTTGCAAAATGTTAACTGAATCATACATTAGATTCAATTCTTATAGGTTGGATCGCACCAAACATAGATTGTTAGATCTTTTCGTGTTTGCCTGTTCTGATACCAATTGAAAAGGCGAGGGTACCAAAAAATACCTCAAACTAAAACTTTTCCTACCTATAAGTTCTTTCTCCGAAAGTGATTGTCTATGGACTGAGTCGAGACAATACAACTAATCGGTTCACACTTTGTGTGATCGTCTATGGATACGAGATCGAGACAATACAACAACGAAGTATGTTTACTTGATACAAAGGTTCGGACTTAACCAAACAAAATAGGATTGCTTATCAAGTAAATAGGAATTAACGTTTGTGTAATTTACTTTAATTATAATAAAACAATTATAATGCGGAAATATAAAGTAAATGACACAACAAGATTTTGTTAACGAGGAAACCGCAAATACAGAAAAACCCCGGGACCTTGTCCAGAATTGAAGACTCTCAGGATTAAGCCGCTACACAAAATTACACCAACTTCGTATAGTTGATACCAAGCAAATAAACCTATATTTCACCTAGTTTTGTATGTATTCCCACGCCTCCAACTTATAAATAAGTCACGTACTTGGAACAATTCCTTTGGTTCGTATTCCAAACAGTAAAGGAACAACAAATCTGTTTGGTATCAACTCTATTCAACCAAGTGATATGAGTCAGACAAAGGCTCTTCTGTTTATCTTAACATAAACTCCTTTCTCAGGTTCTTAGATCTATCTTATGTTCAATTACCAAAGGTAATCGTTAGGATTTTGCAATCAATACTTTTAATCACGAAGAATTGTATTGATGCCGATCTACACAACTAATCAATCCAATCTACCACAAGGATAAACTGATTATAGTTGGACCCTCTTATACCGAAACAAGTATTGTGCACACAAAATATTATGAACCCCAAATCAGAAATCTTCAATATCTTCTTTGTCTTCAAATCTTCTTAGATCTTCAATAAACACATGCACACACCAACTTGAATCTCTTGTGATCAATCACGCACAGAACAGAGTCTGTTAACAATGGATTATCACAAGATCGTCTTTAGAACTAACAACAGTCTAAAGATCCATGTCGAAATGTCGATCTAGTTTGAGTGAATCTTATATCAAAAGAGAAGATTCTCAAGCATAAACAAACTAGGTGCAATCAAAGTTCAACCACCGTTAGTCAATCAAATCAATCGAAAACACAAGATAAACCGTAATTATCTAGTTTCCCACTAACGGTACTCGTAGAGCTTCTCAATCCTAAAGAAGACTTTAAACTGAGCGGCCGTAAGAGATTTCTCCTAATTAGGTTACTCTCCTCTCCGAATAGGCGGCTTCACCAGTAGCAGCACAACCGAGGAAGTTTGCTGTCACGATGGATTAGTTTGCTATAAAGGCAAACTTCAAGTATTTATAGACAAGGAAGTTTGGACACCAAGGAATTTCCAAAACCGAAAATATTCTCAAGATATTCATTAAAGCACAAATTGGTTTCCATAATTCTGGAAATGCTCTCATCCAAAAATAATTATTGAAATCTCTCGTAAAAATCTCTAATTAGTAAATGCACATTACTAATTCTTATTTTCCTAAAAATGAAGTTAATAACCTTAATTAAAAGATTCTTAACTTATTTATGTTTCGATCCTGGGATTATCTTCCCTTAGCTATTAAGGAACAGTATATATTACAATTGATAAAGTACAGTATATAATGTTAAATTATTTTCAGAAGAGGTTTTAGTTGGTAGCCGCGCAACAAGCTGAGCACCAACCCCTTTTTGAATAACAACACCTAATCTGTGAAAAATAAAACTACCAAGACCACTACCAGCGTCATGACTAAGTAAACAATTTTTCAGACGCTTGAAAAAACAAACAGTATCATCACTAAGTTCCCCTAAGGTGGTAAAGGCTAGCACACCCAAACCATAGCCATGCGAAGTGCAAACATTCAAATATTTAGACCGTTTACGCGAGATTGCTTTTGAGATAGCCTGGCCTGGGACGAAAGTACGAACACCATCTCCAGTAAAGGGGGAGACTCCTGTGACATCCATACACACATCTTGGCCGTTTTCCCAGTTGAGAACAAGGATATCCGCTGGACGTAAATCCTTATTATTCTCAGACACAAAGCCCAAGGAAACCTCCTTGCGAGCATGGACACCAGCTTTGAAACAAATATTTGCAATTACATCACGTACCAAGTCGTGGCGAAACTTCAGACCGACATCATTAGCACAATGAAGCGCGTGGTCACCAAATATATCCATAGGCCTATTGCAACAAGAGCACAAACCATCCTCAACAAATAAAGGGATACCAAGGCGATAACAAACTACCGCTCCGAATCGTCGGGGCCAAGGCACTGATCAAGACCGCTGATCGGAACAGCCAAAAGGTAGTCTTGAGCGTGTTTGATCTGGTTGCATTGCCAAAGAATGGAGTCTCTTGCAGATAAAGTAAATTGGTTTGGGATTTGCTTCTTAACCGCATCGAAATAAGTGATTTGCCGGGGAGTGCATAGAAGGGGGCAATCTCATTGACGCAGAAGTTGGAAGGCAAACCACAAACCTGAATGAAATTCTGAAGAGCCGTCTGATAGACAACCCCATTATCCGTTGAGAAGGAGCTACCAAGTATCACCTTAAAACCGAGGCATCGACTCGAGAGGCAAGATAACAATAGGCGCGAGTGTCAGCCATGGTATAAATGCCAAGACCACCATCTTTTATAGGAAGAGTAGCCAGTCTTTGTTGCAAAGGTCCAAATCCTGCACCATCTCCAGTCTTTTAAGGAATAACTTTGAACAATTAAATAATAAACATTCTCAGCACGTGTTCAAAGTATGTCGACATCTTAACTTTGTAAGTTCTCTTTCACACTTACAACCTTTAAACCGATTTGCCACACTTCCAAACAAGTTTAGAATTGGTTCATCTGACTTTCAAGAACTATGCGATTGATCAAATAACATTCAATCACAAATCATAGGTTTAACGTTTCTACCAAAACAAGTTTCGATTCTACCTTCAATATGAGTACTGTGCATAGTCACACTAGCTTTCCGAAATTCGGTTGACTAGTTACTAGGATCGGTTCCCCATATATATATGGTATCTAACTTATATGTGTTGCACATGTCCATAGGATCGGTTCCCCTTTGCCTAAAAACGTGTTGCACATGTCCATAGGATCAGTTCCCCTTTCTGCTATAAACCTTGCTGCACTTCATACAAGGATCGGTTCCCCTTTGTGATGTACTGCACCTCTTACTAGGATCGATTCCCCTTTCCCATATTTGTTCAGACATAAAATCACTAACCCGATCATACCATCTCAGGTGATTACTTAAGATCGGTTTCACTAATAAAAGTCATACCAATACATAAGTTAGGCCTTTGTGAATAGTTTTACCAAGAACACAACAAGTCATAAACGGTTATACTAAATCACACATATTGGATGTTCACAAGATATGCAATGAATAACAATCCCAATAACGCCTAAGCGATTTCCTTTCGATTCACAAACAAGTTTATGAACTTACTTCCTTAGAACACATGTAAAACATTGTTCCCTAGGATGAAATCCTCACCTCATACGCATACATAATCACAATAGCATTTAAATGATTGTAGCGATGTCTTATCTACAAAGTTTAATGGTTAAGCAATAAACCTCGTATTGTATTCCTTAATACTATGTCTATCTAGAGTTCAAATATGCTTCGCAGTTTTGTTTTCAATATGCACGAATTGAAAGATAAGTTAGGGAATGAAACAATTCAAGTCAAATATCACTAACCTCAAGTGGAAGGATGATTGTTGTCGTTGTAGCTCCTTGCTTCTTCACATCTTCAAGTCTTCGCAATACTTGTAAAGTCTCATTATCCTAATACTTTCAAGCTAACCTATACGAAGTTGACTCTAGTACATAATCAAGCGACTCTTAACATGAGTTTTGATTCACTAAAATATGACAACCAAACTTGACATACCAACGCTTGGTGGGTTCAACCGAGCTATGCTCTAACACATACGCTTGATTCCCGAATTCAACAGCACAATATCTGTATACATTCAATCCATAAATGACGTTGTTGACATTATAATAACAAAGCTAATACTCCCCCTAAATGTAAGATAGGTAGATTTTATCAATCCACACGTCTTTGTTATTCCTTTGTAGTCCATATAACTACAAGTATATCATATGATATGCTACTCCCCCTTAGTCTATGCTTTACTCTTTCGTTAGATAAACGTTTAAGCACCAATGTCCTTTCCCTTAGTGATACCAATCAATATAAATCAATACCAGTATCACTTGTTTACTCCATATATTTCTCTCCCTTTTTGTCCCAAAATGACAAAGATACGAGCAAATAAAGGACAAACCGAAAGGATCTTACAAATCTCACAAGACTTGCAACCTATAGAGTTAAGCACGAGGGTTCCACACACCATTTTTGATAACCAATATCAAAACCGAAACTACAAAGTTATTTTGTTTTGATATGCTACCAAGGAAACAATTGCCCGAAGCAATTTTCCATAATATTTTAGCAAACCAAAAATAAACTAAGTACCTTAGTTCCTTTGCTAAAACGATTGTACAAATACAATCGCTTGTTCAATAAGACCAAAATAAAGATAACTCTATTTTTCTCATCAGGTTCTAATTATCCATATAACTTAGACCTTTCACTTTTAAACAAGACAAGTACTAGGTTAGTTAACTAGCATTTCTTGTTAAGGCATTCGATTAGACTTGAATAACCGAAACCTCCAATTTGATAAGTCTAACTAAGATCAGAATTAACTTAGTTTCTCTTATCCGGAATCGAATTGGACTAAACAATTCATCCCGAAAACCTTTTCTTTTGTAAAGCATAAACAATTCATACAAACCAAATAAATCAACTTGCATAATTATTCACCTCAACCGGAAGCAATTGAAGCAACATAGACATTAAAGCACCGCAATTGCACCGAAATTTCGTAAGCCTAAACGATTGATACCAAACAATAAAGCAAGATAACAATAGTTTTTCTTAACCGGAAACAATTGAATCACACACACATCCATACACAAATAATGGAATAAAACATCAATTGTACCTAAATTTTGTTAAGCAAAAGCAATAAATATACGCAATAAACTCAGGCTTTTCTTAAATAGGAAAACGATTAACAACAAAGTCGTTACCTCAAATTTCGCATCCTCTTCTCCAATATGGTTGCATCTTCTTCCAGGGAGAATTGTGTAGATGGGGCAAAACGAGTTGCTGGTTTTTAAGGAATTGAGGAGAAGACCATGCGGAAGAAACTCCTTGAACCGAGCGAACTGTCTAACCTCACACATATGCACTGCAAAAAGGGAGTGCTTTGAATTCGAGAGATCAATCAGCCAGGACTCACCTAAACCAAGACAATGGTCGTTCTAGAGTCAATTCGGTCACAAGAGAGGATGGTTCGATCTCGTATGAGGGAAGATGAGAAATGTGTGAGATCAATGGTGATCAAGGATTGTGAATGTGTTTAAGGTTTCTGCAAGTTTGACGAACTGTTGAGTTCGAATAAGTTCTGGTTGATTGATCGAATTCTTGAGAGTGAATGCTCAGAATTCTTATGTTTGACGAATGTTGTATGTCTTGTTCAAATGTAGTAGACACATTGATCCCATGAGAAGTGCGACAGTTGCTGGAGTCAAAGAGTTGGGAAGTAGGAAATCGTGTTAAAACCATTTGCTCATCGTGCGGAGGCTTGGTTGATTGTCCACCCACTACTTTGCTAACTCCTCTAACTGTTTGCATGACTTTCTCACATTCTCACCGTGGATGACACGTGCTGTGGACCTCCAGACCAAAACCCTAGTTGATATCCCCCATGTGACACGATTGATGTCTCGTGATTTTAGTTAGTCAGTTTTTGACTTGATGAGACGATGAGCGTTTGTATTGCTGAGTCGAACATTATTTACAAATGTTCTAGGACTCATGAATTGAACGTGTCTGTTGAGACAGAGGTATAATTATCGAATAAATGTTGATAGTTAAGGTGAGCAAATATTGCTCACTTGATGAATTGTTAAATATTGATAGTTGAATCAATATTCCTTAGTCTGAGCAAATATTGCTCGTTTGATGAATTATTGGTAGTAGGAATAAATAAAAATATTAATTTAAAATACTGGCAATTGAACCGACTATAATAGTTAAAGTGTAGATTACGGGATCAACATAAAATTATTAGTGCTTGATTCTGGAATTATGAACCTTGGATTCGAAACCCTAATTTCGATCAATTGCTGATCAATTGATGATTTATTGAAAATCAACCACGGAGTGAAGGAGGGACCGGCTACATGGGATGATGGGTCAACCATGTAACGCCTAGATGCTCGAGTGAGCAAATACCAAAGTCTCTTGAAGACCAGTTGGTGAAAGAATGATTAAATGCTGGTTTAATCATTTATTTAAAATAATGCTCGTGTGAGCCTTAGGCGATAAAACCTAATTATGACGGAGTGAGGGACCGACCAAGAAGTCATGGAACCGGCCCTGATTGGTCATGAGATCGATTGACGATCATTTGATGAAATTCCAAGTTGTTTGGAAAAGTTTGAACCTAATATGAACAAATTAGGTCAAATTATGAAAATATGTGGGACCGGCTTCTTACAAGCCAAAGGGAAAACCCTGGTCGGTCAAGGTAATATGCCCATGTCACCAAAGTTTTCGTGTCTCAGTCCTGAGAATTTTGATATTTTCTGATGTGCATTTGAGCAACATTTGAGAAAATATGAAGAAATCAGGTTTTTTTGCTCAAACTGAGGAAACTTTATAAGATGAAGGAAATAATAATAATAAAATAAAGAATCATGAAGTGTAGGACCGGCTATGGCTAAGGCACGGCCGACCGGCCAATAAGCCCGGTCCCATGGCATTTTTCCTAATTTCATATTATTTTCATGATTTGAAGGAAATATCATGAAATCAAGGAGTTTGTTGAAATAAAGGAGTTTCCTTAAAGTGAAGGAGTTTCCCTGAGATGAAGGAAACAATAATAATAATAATAATAAAATAAGGGGTTGTGGGACCGGCCATGGCTAGGGCATGGTCGGCCGGCTAATGGCCCGGTCCTGTAGATCTTCCCTAATTTTATATCTTTTCCTTGGTGTGAAGGAAATATCATGAATTTGAGGAATTTCATGGGATGAAGGAAATAATAATAATAAAATAATAAGGAACGCAAGGTGTGGGACCGGCAACAACTAAGCCATGACCGGCCGGCTAGTGAACTCGGTCCCGTGACACTATTCCTAATTTTATATTATTTCCTTGATACAAAGTAACACCATGAAACTGAGGAGTTTCCTTAATACGAAGGAGTTTTGTTCAAATGAAAGAATTTTAATGAGATCAAGAAAAATAATAAAATATGATAAAATAAAGAACTAGGCGTGGGGACTCGGCCACGGCATGATTGGTCGATCGGTGGGCCCAGTCCCCTAGCGCTGAGCTAATATTTTTTATTATTATTTTTTCTTCCTATTTTGCATAGGTTCATCGTCCCTTCGTATTTTTGAATGCTCGTTCTTTCCTTCAAGTGCTCGTTAGTGTATTATCATTGAGTACACTTGCACCATTTTGGTGGGGCTTACTCGATAGCGGCTCGGATGTTCGTCGTTGAATATTTATTACTAACCCATGGAATTCTTCGGGAAGAGCCATGAATTGAAGTAATGAAATATTATAAAGAACGTAGAATATTTTCTAAATATTCAGTTAATGAATCTAGTGACTAGTGATGCGTGTCGTAACCACAACAAATTAATTAATATTTTTCCACCTAATTAACAAGTAATATAGTGTAGTCAAGTTCGTTCCCACGGGGAGCAAGAGATTCTTAGTTGTAAAAATTGTCACAAAAGGGGTGTTATAAAGCAAAGAATATAAACAAAGCAATTCAAAGATAAAGTTGAAATCAATAAGAGAGACAAGACCAAGGAATCCTTCTTCGTTTGCAAAACAATGATTCAAGTTATGTTTTTCATCCACATGTTATTAGTCATGATTATCACCAACCGTAGGTAAAGCAGACTAGATGGTGCTAAATCCCTAAATCCCTTGTATCATAGGATACGTAAGTTCTCGACTACCGGATTCTATTTAACAAACCACCTAGTAGTAGATCACTCAAGATGTAATTTAAATAAACGCATTAAGATTTATGAACTTATTAGGTTGATATTAGTAGTTAGACTCTTAGATCAAGGTCTACTTGCTAACGTTGTTTTCACACACAATTGCTCCACGGAATCCCCCCGCAAGGTCTCGTGTTTGCTACTTATGTAAAGAGTCAAGAAACGATTACTTATCCCCTAACTTTCACTAGCTTTAGATCAAATTAACAAATCAATTTAGCGTGCACTCTAAACAATCTATCAATCAACCATGAATGTATAAACATTCCTATTGGTAAAAACAAACGATAATCATGTGAAAAACTTCAAGATATAATTGAAAACAAAACTCAAATCATATGTTAAGAACTAGGAATTCATCCTCAATCAATAATAAAATTAGCTACTCATGTTAAGGAGTTCAAACAAAGAATAAAGAAAAGAGAAGTGTTGTGTGTGTAAAAAGGTGTGTAAAAAAATGTGTGAAAGTGTGTAGAGAACTTCTCTATTTATAGGCTTCAATGTTCTCCAACTCTTCCAAGGAATAGAATCCTCATTCCATAATAATTCAATTTCCAAATTCAAGTCTTTCTCAAATCTTCCATCTTCTCTTTCCAAATTTGAGCCAAATTCTCCATCCAATTCCAAACCCAAGTCTTCACATCCATGAGTCTAGAATACTCTTCACAAAATTCTGCACAAATTGGGTCGCCGGAAAATTCACTGGTACACCGGAATCCGGCCTGAAAAGCCACCGATCACTGGAATTTTCTTTTCCGTCGACGGAATATTCCGTTACGATACCGTCAGAGATAACGGTCAAAAGGGTCAAATAGTTAGTCAAGGAGTCAAGGGAATAGAGAGTCGACCATCGAGTCACTGCCTAGTTGGTCGAATGGTCTTACTCACTGAATTGGATCGGCTCATCGGCTAATAACGAGTTGACTCGCCGAAACAGAAATCCGGCCGAGTTTCGGCTATTTATAGGACTTCCTCAGGCCAAGTTCAGGCCATTACTTCTTTTCTTCACCTGTTAAGAATCCTAACATTCATCTAGTTCATTTCAAGCCATTATTCATCAAGAGCTTCACTTGTTCATCTGCTATTCAACTCTTGCCTTTCTTTTGTAACACCAACACATAACCATCTCCAATTTCATATCAATTTCCATCTTCTTTCAATCGAACTCTCACTCATCCCTCGTTGCTCATAACAACATCCACCATCTTCTTCGTGATGCTTGATGTAACAGCTGCAACATTCTCTTTATCTCTGTTATCTTGCTCATGACAAACCCATTTTAGCAAAGCAGCGTCTTCTTCACTGCTACTTCAATTCTCTGTTGAACTCAGATTAACCATCACCAATATCAGACAAAACCCATTTTAATATCCATCTTCATAGCAGCAGATTCATCATCTCCCCTGTATTACTGGTTTCAACAGCATCAGGATTATCTTCTCAATTCAAACCCAGAGAGCAACAATATCTCATTCAAGCTCAACCCCAAATTCCAAAAAAACTCGCCACTGAACTTCAACTCAACGTCATACCCATCTTCAATTTCATCTCAGATACACAACAATTTCTCGATCTTAGCTGCATCGACTTACTTCTCTTCTCTCACAATTTCAGCTCTCGGACCAACACAAATTCATTCTTCATCAGCGCCTCCAATCCGTCTCAATTTCAACAGCAGAGCTAATTCCTCCAATTCCTTGAATCGCCATGAACCCAATCTCCATCTGATGTTCATGGTAGCTACAACCCCATTTTTTATTCATCATTTTCTTCTCTCCGATTCTCACAGTAAACCCTTATTTCATTTCGATCTGATTTCTTCTCTATCGACTGCTGTTAATATCATCTCTGCGACCTTCTTCTTCTGCATCTCCATTAACATCTTCCTCTGTTCAATTTCATACTCAGATCGAACCCATCTTTAATCTCAGTTCTAGAAACCCATCGGTTCAACCAATACAGCCACCATTCCTATCACCAAATGCAGCTCGAGTTCAATCTTCTAAGAACATCACAACACCACCAGATCTACTTATATCTCAAATCTGAGAAGAACCCAGCACTTCCAATCATACAGAACTCAAATTCTTGCCTTTCTCTTTCGATTTCAATCAAACCCACTTTTCTTTCTTCTCTCAATTTCTCGATTTTAGTCTCTCGGCTTTAAACAACAGCTGCTTCTCATGAACAAATGATTGAGAGGAAGAATTCTTTCGACTTTAGGGTTATGGGAGTAGGGTTATACCCAGTGTCCGGTTACCTTGATAAGGGCTACCCAGCTAGCAGCCCCTTAACCTATGGTGGCTGTCTTTTAATACTTCTCCCAAAGAGAGTTTCCCCTTAACCTTGGGTTGGCTCTCGATAGTATTCGCCCTGTGAAATGACTATTTTACCCTTTTGCTCAAATTGGGTGATTTCTTCTTCTTTTCCTCCGTGCGACTCCAGAATAGCTATAAAACTCAAAACACGCGTAAGATACATAATTTACAAGAAAAAATAGCAAAGAAAGCATAAACTCTAGATAGTAAATACGGTGTATTCTACACCTATCAACTAGAAATAATTAATTGATGGCTCTATACTAGAACGTCGTCTAGGAGCATTAATTATTCAAGAATTGAGCGATATGAGCTTGTTGAAGCGTCATATTCCTTTTATATAGTCGAGAAAACATTGTTACGTCCTGAAGACGTTATCACTCTATACTAGCAGGCAAGTCGTCTAGGAGCCGTCCAATCGTTCGATTATATATAGAAGTAATTACTGAAATTGCTCGGTATTCATGAGATATGTCGTTGCCTCGGTTGAGATCTCGCATATTCATGCTCGAGAGACAATATACTCAATCGAGATTCTTGTGGCATGAGCTTTCATGCTTCAATGAGGACATGAGCCTCAATACTCATCGATTGTTTGGATCGGAATATGTAAGACTATGGTTTTAAGATTTTAGCCTTTGTCGAAAATCCACCATCTACAAATTGATATCGAAATATCATTATGTTTTCATCCTTATGCAAAACAAAAGAATAACAACAACCAACCTTTACCAGAGAAAGGTTGAAAACCGGTTTTTAACTATTGCAAGCAAAAGTTGAAAACCCCGAAACACATATGCTTTTATGCTAAACCAAATGATTCAACATATTGTGACTTTTTCACATATTGTTTCAATCAGAACCCCTCATGATCCTTTGATAAAGCCTACCAACATGGGCCAGAACTTAATCCTTCTAAACCAAAAAGTCACCCAAACCATAAGGGTTCAAAACATATGACATCGAATATTAAGGTCATGAAACCGAAATCAAACATCCCATAAACATACATAGCAATAAGATAAAGCATTCAAGCAAGGCTATGTAAATATAAACTATCACAAGAAAAATTATAAATCAAATAATTTTATTCATAATAAAATAGTTTTATTCATAATAGACCAAATTGAAATAATCAAAAACTAATGTCTATTATAATTAGAAGATTTTTCAAAGATCATCTTCAATTTCCTCAAATTTTTAGGATCTTCATCAACAACATCTCGAATGATATCTCGGATTCTGCAGACAAGTACCTTAATTATGTTCACAAAGCTAAAGCATTAACCTTTCGAGCATACTCCCACATTCTGGATTCCAAGTTTAATCAACTTTCTTTGGTTACGGATAATGAGTTCTTAGTAAATGCTTGTCTATGATGAGTTTTTAATAGTACCGAGGAGTACTTTACGTAGATTTATAATATCAATCTTAGCATCCAAACTGTTTTGGACAAGGAGATGAGTCACATCTTCTTTTTCTTTTTCGATATCTTCACAACCAGATTTCTTGAAGGTATAATCAAGATGAATAGTTTCCTTAGAAGTCATTCCACTCAAGGCTTTCAGAAGTTTTGCTTGAGATCTGGTTTGAGAATACATCCTTTAGTATAAGTTCTCAGACACGTTGAGTACATATACTTGAAATACCTTTAACACATACCAAACATAGATATCAGCCTTAAATAAATAATTCTGACAAGATTTGAAACGATTTTCGCATCTTATGTGTTAATGAAACACAACTTTCTCCAAAAAGAGATTATCTTCAAGATCGGTATCAAGAGATACTTCAAACAACTACACATATCCTTTTTACACAAGTTGTTGTAAGACAACCTTTCAACACATAAGAATAATTAAAGTATACTTAAGGTAGATCGTGTATTCTCTCTATGTTGAATAAGAGATATCAAAAGAGGGATTCGATAGCCCAAATATATGTGCTTCCTTATATCCGAAGATTGGGCACATGATGCACATTCTAATGCGATTAAGCATTAGGATGAGGATCTTCCTCATCAAATACCTTTTGAGGAGATTCTTTCTCCTTTTCCTTATGAGCATTATCATGTTCCTTTTCGTGGGTTTTGAACCCATCCTCTTGGTTAGGAAAATTGCGAGATGCAATATCTTCGATTATATCATGTTCCCAGGATGGAATGTTCTCTGAACTTGAACCCATGTGATCAAGATTTTCCATTCGGCAAATTGCTAGTGTCTCTTGTTCAAGACATTCTATATGTCCTCTTAAGGTATCCATTCCTTATTGGAAATGTTTTTATAAACATCTGTTTAGATATACCTCTTGACATGATATTGTAAGAAGTTTCTCAATAAGGATCTTACTCCTTATCTGTGAATTCTCTAGCGATTGATTGAGAATTTCACACTCAGTAGTTTGTTGATGAACATGTTTTCACAAGGCCAATTTTTGTTCCATATAATCTGCCAGATTATTTTGAAGATTGAGTGTATCTTGCTTTTCTTCACATATTCTTACATGTAGATGAACAAGAAGTTCTAAGACATCATCTACACTGTCAATGGTTTTTCCCTTTTCTGAATAGTTTTCAATATGTTTGAAAAACCTTACCAGCATCTTACGATATTCAGAACTTGGGTATGCTAGTAAATCTAATCTCTTTTCGCATTCTAAGAAAGACGATTTTTCACTAGGAATTGGAGTCGGATCCAAAACATGTTCCTTGAGTTTCGGATTCATTCTTTTCTGATCAGAGACCTGATTCGCAATCAAGTTATTAGTCAAAGACTTTTTCTTCAATTTTCGAAAAGACTTACGAGACCAATTTCCATTGACCTTCTCTGAGATATTATTATCATTATCTTGACATACATTAACTGAGTTCTTCATAAGTTTAGCTTTGCTTTTCTTATTTTGACTCATTTCTTATAGGTTGGATCGCACCAAACACAGATTGTTAGATCTTTTAATGTTTGCCTGCTCTGATACAAATTGAAAAGACAAGGGTACCCAAATATACCCCAATCTAAAAAGTTTCCACTTATAAGTCCTTTCTCTGAAAGTGATTGTATATGGACTGAGTCGAGACAATACAACTAATCGGTTCACACTTCGTGTGATCGTCTATGGATACGAGATCGAGACAATACAACAACGAAGTATGTTTACTTGATAAAAGGTTCGGACTTAACCAAACACAATAGGATTACTATCAAGTAAATATGAATTAACGTTTGTGCAATTTACTTTAAATTGTAATAACAACAATTATAATTGCGGAAAATAAAATTAAATGACATAGCAAGATTTTGTTAACGAGGAAATCGCAAATGCAGAAAAACCCCGGGACCTTGTCCATAATTGAATACACTCAGGATTAAGCCGCTATACAAAATCTAACCAACTTTGTATAGTTGAGACCAAACAACTAAACCTATAGTTCACCTAGTTCCGTCTGTATTCCCATGAAGTCTTCTTTGTCTTCAAATCTTCTTAGATATTCAATAAACACCTGCACACAATAACTTGAATCTCTTATGATCAATCACGCACAGAACAGAGTCTGTTAACAATAGATTATCACAAGACGTCTTTAGATCTACAAACAGTCTAAAAATCCCCGTCGAAACTTCGATCTAGTTTGAGTGAATCTTATATCAGAAGAGAAGATTCTCAAGTATAAACAAACTAGGTGCAATCAAAGTTCAACAACCGTTAGTCAATCAAATCAATCGAAAACTAATAATAAACCGCAATTATCTAGTTTCCCACCAATGGTACTAATAGAGCTTTTAAATCCCAAAGAAGTCTTTAAACCGAGCGGCCGTAAGAGATTTCGCCTAATTAGGTTACTTTCCTGTCCGAATAGGCGGCTCCACCAGTAACAACACAACTAGGTAGTTTTACTGGCTCTGAGGATTAGTTTGCTCGAACTTTGATATTTATAGACAAGGAAGTTTGGACTCCAAGGAATTTCCAAAACCGAAAATATTCTCAAGATATGCAATATATTCCAAATTCGGTTTCCATAATTTCTGGAAATGCTTTGTCTAAACATTGACCGAAAATCTCTTAGAAAATCTCCAACTAGTAAATGCACATTACTAATTTTCATTTTCCAAAAATAAAATTAAAAACCTTAATTAAAAGATACTGAACTTATTTTTCGATCCGGGATTTTTTTCCTTTAGTTATTAAGGAATATTTTTGAACAATAAAAGATAAGCGTTACTGCACATGTTTAAAGTATGTCGACATCTTAACTTAGTAAATTATCTTTCATATTTACCATCTTGGAATCGATTTGCCACACTTCCAAACAAGTTTAGAATTGGTTCATCTGACTTCCAAGAACTATGCGATTGATTAAGAACACTCAATCACCAATCATAGGTTTCACGGTTCTACCAAAACAAGTTTCGGTTCTACCTCCATGTGAGTACTGGATTTAGTCTCACCAGCTTTCCGAAAATTCTGTTGACTAGGTACTAGGATCGGTTCCCACATATATATTGTATCTAACTTGTATTTGTTGCACATGTCCATAGGATCGGTTCCCAATGTCTAAAAACTTATTGCACATGTTCATAGGATCGGTTCCCAATATCTAGAAACGTGTTGCACCTCTTACAAGGATCGATTCCCCCTCTTGTGATCGGTTGCACATCTTACTAGGATCGGTTCCTCTTTGCCTAGAGTTGGTCATACCAATAACACTAAATCGATCATACCATCTCAGGTGATTACTTAAGATCAGTTTCACTAAGAAAAGTCATACAATTACAAAAGTCAGGTCTTGTGAATAGTTTTACCAAGAACATAAACAAGTCATGAGTGGTTATACTAATCACACATATTGGTAGTTCAAAATATGTACAATGAATAAGAATACCAATAAGCCTGGCAATTTCCCTTTCGATTCACAAAACAAGTTCATGAATTTACTTCCTTTAAATGAATGTAAAACATTATTTCCTAGGATGAAATATTCACCTCATACCCATACATAATCACAATAGCATTCATGCGATTATGTCGATGTCTTATATACAAAGTTTAATGGTTAAGCAATAAACCTCATATTGTATTCCTTAATACTACGTATAAATAGAGTATAATCATTCATGCTTCGCAGTTATGTTTTCAATATGCATGACTTGAAAGATACGTTAGGGAATGAAACAGTTCAAGTCAAATATCACTAACCTCAAGTGGAAGGATGATGTTGTCGTTGTAGGTGATGCGTGTCGTAACCACAACAAATTAATTAATACTTTACTACCTAATTAACAAGTAATATAGGGTAGTCAAGGTCGATCCCACGAGGAGCACGAGATTCTAGTTGTAAGAAATTGTCACGAAAGGGGGGTGTAAAAAAACAAAAGAAAATAAACAAAGCAATTAAAAGATAAAGTTGAAAGCAATAAGAGAGACAAGATCAAGGAATCCTTCTTTGTTGCAAAACAATGATTAAAGTTATGTTCTTTTCTACTTGTTATTAGTCACAGATTATCACCAACCGTAGGATACAGTACGCTTAGCTAGCCCCAAAATCCCTAATTTCACCGAGTAACAGTCCGCTTAGTTATCGATTCTATTCAAAAGAACCACCCCGAGGTTCGCTTACAAGATGTAATTCCCTGAATGCATTAAGATTTATGAATTTAGGTTTAGTACTAGTAGTTAAACTCGGTTCGCTTGGTCCACTTTCTAGCGTTGTTTCTACACACAATTGCTCCACGGAATCCCTCCGCAAGGTCTCGTGTTTGCTACTTATGTAAAGAGTCAAGAAACGATTACTTATCTCCTAACTTTCACTAGCATTAGATTAAACTAACAAATCAATTTAGCATGCATTCTAAACAATCTATCAATCAATCATGAATGTCTTTAAGATCATTCCTATTAGTAAAAACAAACGATAATCATGTGAAAAACTTCAAGATAGAATTAAAAACAAAAACTCAAATCATATTAAGAACTAGGAATTCATCCTCAATCAATAAAATTAGCTACTCATGTTAAAGAGTTCACACAAAGAATAAGAAAAGAAAAGTGTTGTTGTGTGTGTAGAGATGTGTGTAGAAAGGTGTGTAGAGATATATGTAAAAAGATGTGTAGAACTTCTCTATTTATAGGCTTCAATATTCTCCAAATCTTCCAAGGATTAGAATCCTTTTCCTTTTGCAATTCAATTTCCAAATCCAAGCTTTTCTCTTCTTCCATCTTCTCTTTCCAAATTTGAGTCCAATTCTCCATCCAATTCCTAGCCCAAGTCTTCACACCCATGAGAGAAGTCCATAGAAAATTCTGGAATTTTTGCTCGCCGGAAAACTGGGATTATGGCCGGAATCCGGCCGGAATAAGTCGCCGCCGGCCACCTGGACATTTTCTCCGTCGAGAGAATATTCGACGGAATATTCCGTCAGTCCTCCGTTAGGACTAACGGTCAAACAGGTTAACCGTCAGTCAACTGTTAGTCAAAGGTCAAGGAGAAGGAGTGAGTCAGACTCGAGTTAGCTTCGACTCGCTAATCGGGCTTACTCGGATGAGTCGATTCTTGAATCACCGCTTACTCGGCTGACTTAATCTAATTCAGCTCACCGGAATCGGTCACTGAACTCGGTTGGGATCGGTCATCGGGATCGTCCGGATCGGTCCGAGTCGACTCGCCGGGAAGGATAATTTGGCAGAGTTTCGTTTATTTACAGGATTTCCCGGCCAATTTCAGGCCTCTCTTCAGCTCCATCCCCGTGACATTCCTAACACATTCATCTAAAGCCATTTCAAACACTCCTGTTCAGCAGACAAGTCTTTCTTACCAATTCCTCGGTCTTGCAAAACATCGGCTGGCCTAGACGTTGCAGCACCAATGCTGATTCTAGCAAAACTACAAACCCATTTCCCAGCTACACCATTCACAGATTCTCCAGCTCTGCCCTGTAAAACCCATTTTTCAATTCATCTGAGCTACGACCCCATCTCCGATTCGATCTTCTTTCATTCATCTCACAACAGCAACCATCAACAGGATATGCTCGAATTCATCAAACCTCAGACCACCACCATTCTTCAAATTAACGCAAACCCAATCTCAATAGAATCAGTAGCAACAAACTCTTGAACCAGAGACCCCTTTCTCGTGTTCTTCTTGATCTAATTCATCCATATCGATGCGCAGAAACCCATCGGAAATATCATCATCACTCTTCAATATATCACCTCCTTCAATCGATTCTTATAAGGCTCAATCTAGATCCGTGACCCTGTCTCTGTTGAATCGAACCCTAATCGATCTCAGTTCTCGATCTCTTCTCACCGATTCCCTCAGACTTCAACCAACCCCTTACTGCCGATTGAACCCAGCTCCAATTTCTTCACCTTCAATTTCTCGATCAAATAGTTCAAATCAAACCCTCGATCCCCTGAGACCCAACAGCAAACCATTTCATCTTCTCGGCTCTCGGTTTGTTAGTAGCAGCGGCTGCTCGTTCTTGATTCAGCATCTCCCTGAGCTCACAACAGCGGCAAGTTCTTCCATCGCCTCCAGATCGAACTCATCTTCGATTTCCTCTCTGAGCTCCTGAATCTCTTACAAGAAACGCTGTCTCCTTTTTCTTTCTCAATTTCTGTTAATGGGTTGAATAAATGATTGGGATAACTCACTTTTAGGTTATAAGAAAACTGGATCCGGACCTGGGCTCTAATATGGGCCAACCAATATCATGCCAAGCTAATTTACATAGGTGCCTCGAGTATTAACTTAGGATGCCTTTAACACTTAAATGGGTTTTCCCCTTATCCTTAGCTGATCTGTATTTAGTACTCCTTCAAATAGGGTTGCCCCTTAACCTTGGCTGGGCTCCATATATCAATCCCCATAAAATGACCTTTTTCGCCCTTTTGGCTCAAATCGGGTGATTTCTTCTTCTTTTCCTCCGTGCGACTCCAAAGTAGCTATAAAAACTCAAAACAAGCGTAAAATACAAAATTCACACGAAAAAATAGCAAAGAAAGCATAAACTCTAGATAGTAAATACGGTGTATTCTACACCTATCAAATTCCCCACACTTAGACTTTGCTAGTCCTCGAGCAAATCAAACTAAAAACTCACAACTTCAAAGCGTTCAAGCGTCCTAAGCATCCAAAGAGTTATGAGGACATAGAGTTTCGCATGCTAGTAATAAGAAGTTAGAAATACTAAAGAACATATTCTCATTCTTAAATGTTGAGTGAGAAATAACCACACCATAATGAGAGAACGCGTGTTTGAGAAACGATCAATAAGCATTTCGCCTCGACTTACGCCTCACCAAAAGGATTTTATGATAATTGCACTCAAAACTGACTTTTTATGGTTCTCACATGTGTGCAGGTAGGAATGAAGAGAGAATTCCTGCAACACGTTGAATGGTGGGAAGGACAACTTCCGAAATATTTTTTAAAAAACCCACATCTTTTAATATTTTGAAAAACCATTTTTCTGACGATCTCTAAGAAAGGAAATCAACCATTATTATCGAGGATGAGATTACTTACTCACCTTCACATCCGATCGCCAATTATGATAACACCACTCTCACGGCATCCAATAGAAACGTCTTCCGCTCCTCGTCTTTAACTTCTTAGTCTTCGTCTTCGGTTTCAACTATTGATGATAAACCCTTGAATTTCATAAATCCTTAACAATTTATAACTCTTTTTCCCTTAAAATCCTTGTTGCTTGAAACTTCCTTATCTATTTTCCTTCCCCACGGCTTATTAACAAAACAAATATTTCTCTTGTTTTTCTCTCTTTTTTTTTTTTTTTTTTTTTTTTTTTTTCTTTTTTTTTTTTCATCTTAATAATTAACAAAAAATAATTGTAATTATGCTGTATATCTTACATAGTAGGCAAGCGAGCAACAAGCTGCGCCGCAAGCCCTTTTTGAATCGCAAAGCCTATCCTTTTAAAAACAAACTCACTCGAACCGGGGGTCATGACATTACTGTGCATGACTTTCTGGACTCTTTTGAGGAGCCCAACCGCCTCTGGAGCTAAGAAACCAAAAGTGTCAAAAGCAAAGGGGATAAAAGCGTGCCCATTATCGATACATGCTTTCTCATGCTTCGCTATCTTACCTGAGGCAGCCCTCAACGCTGCTTGGCCAACTGTAAAGGAACCATATCCAATGCCTACTAACGGAGAAACCCCCGTGAGGTCGACACATGCATGTTTGCCGTGAGGTCGACACATGCATGTTTTCATCTTTTTTTTTTTTTTTTTTTTTTTTTTTTTTTTAAGAACAAAAGAAATTAAATACAAAATAAACCATGGCCGTGGAAGAAGTATTTTTACCACTTGATTCTTCACAACTCGTATCGTCTTGAAATCATAAACTTTCAAAAATTCTCACCTTTTAATTTTCTTCGCTTTCATGAGTCTTCATACTTGGATATAAAATTACCTCATTGTATTGTAAGTCTTCAACATATATGTAAAAATCCGCTCTTTGTATGTTGCTTTACTTGTATTTGAAATTTGCTCTTTTTCTCGTTTTGTTGCTTATAAACCATAAACTTTTCCAACTTTCCTTGTAGATTTTGATGTCGCTCCTTGTTGATGATGAAAGTGTTTCTATGGATCCGTTGTTGTCGAGAGAGAGAATGGTGCTAACTGCAAATCGAACTACAAGAAGGAAGCTTTCATCCATGGACGTCACCCTCATGATTGACAAAATTAGCACTCAAGAGATCAAAGAGTAGTGCTTCTATTGGTGGGAGGTTGGGTAGCTCACCATTCTACCCGGAATTGACGTATGGTGACACACACTCAAAAGAAAGCTCTTTAATTTCTGGTCGGTGCCTCACATGATATGAATATGGGTAGTCTCCACTAATGATTGATCAGCAACTCTAATAACGCATTTCCCCCTGCACCAAATTCGCATCACCGGCATGATTAAATCCATTATTTAACACTCTAACAAGCAAGAAATCCGAATGTAGTTCTCTAACACTTCCAAGTTCAATTATGTCGGTCAAAATCTCTATGTAAACATACCTAGAAGTATGCTAGTGACTCTAAAATCTTTAAAAGTTGGAATTTTTAAGTAAAACTTTTTTTTTTTTTTTTCAAAATTTTTTTAATTTTTTTGTAATTTTTGTTTTAAAAACATGCTTAACCACTCCCCCACACTTAAACTTTACATTGTCCTCAATGTAATTGAATCCTCCTAGTAAAGTCAAGGTGGGAAATTTTAACATGATAAGGAACAAGAAAAAGAAATAACAAAAATAAAAAGAATAAGAAATACAAAACCTATGGGTTGCCTCCCATTAAGCGCTTGTTTTAAAGTCGACGGCCCGACTTGGCTCTTGCAAGATTCATTCCCCATATACTAACAATCGGAAAATTTGAGGATCCACCCATAATACCTGTTTTGAAAACAATAACTCCATACAAATATTAACACAAGAAAACAATAGTGAAATTATCGCTCGATAGAAATTTCCCCCACACTTATTCTCGTCCACACTCGTAAGTGTATAAAGAACATAGAATTTTGGAACTTCCATGTATTCCTCTTGGCAAACTTGCATGGTGTTAGCATCAAGTGTTTTCAATGGTGGGTATTTAGAAACAAAATCATCCAAAAATACTTTCGAAACACATACATTCAAACCAATAAGAGGTAAAGGAGAAGAATCAATATGCAAAGGATTAGACAAACCTTGCACAATTTCTTGTATTATAGAATCCTCTTCATCCTTAAAAAATTCAAGTGCATTACTTACCTCTTGTATATCGTGGTCCTCTATTAAACCTTGCAACCATTCTTCGTCGTTTTCTACCTTAACCAAAGTCTCGGCATCATTAAAATCATTCGCAAGTTCAATTGGGTCTTCCACAAAATCAATGAATGTGGTTTCATCCTCTAGCATCATCTCTTCAACATTCTCATCATCGGAATCGGGCCATTCTTCCCTCATATAATCTTCCTCGGTATAAATTCTAAGATCTTCTTGTGAGGGTGTTACTTCGTTTACAACAATAGGTAAGTGATATCCAAACTCCTCCTTTTGAATAGGTGAAGGATCGTTATTATGATCCGGAGTTGGAATAACTTCCTCATTGTCGGAACACTCATACACTTCCGCGGACTCCCATCTTTCCCTAAGGAATTTTTTCCAAGCAATAAATGCATCTTCCTCAAGCTCTTCCTTTTGAATAGGTGCTTGATCATTATTAAGATCAAGGCTTGAGTAATCTACACTAGCGTCATCAAAAGTCTCCAAAGGTTTGTTAATTTGTTCGTATATTTTCTCCGAATTCCTTTGAATTTCTCGATTTGATTCTTGCATCTTTTGTTGAAGATCCCCAATCATGGCCAACATCTTATCTGCAAAACTAGAGAATTTCTGATCATAAACAAAACTATCCTCCCATCCTTGTGATTGTCCACTTACATACCCGTCATAAGGTTGTTGATATGTATGAGAATATCCATAATGTTCGTAGGAATTTGATCATAGCCAAAAGATTGGTTTTGATTGTATCCTAAGGATGGTTGGAAGTTGCCATAATGTTGAGGTTGAAAACCGTATTGATTGTTGTAATATGCTTGCTCTTGTCCACCATACATGGAAAACCGATACCTGAAATAAGATTCAAAAACCAAGTTAGATACAGAATAGAATCCAACAAAGCAAGAATAAAGCAAAAAGAAAAATAAAAACAACTAAAATCATCCGTTGCTCCCCTAACAATGGCGCCAAAATTTGATGCGTGTCGTAACCACAACAAATTAATTAATACTTTACTACCTAATTAACAAGTAATATAGGGTAGTCAAGGTCGATCCCACGAGGAGCACGAGATTCTAGTTGTAAGAAATTGTCACGAAAGGGGGTGTAAAAAAACAAAAGAAAATAAACAAAGCAATTAAAAGATAAAGTTGAAAGCAATAAGAGAGACAAGATCAAGGAATCCTTCTTTGTTGCAAAACAATGATTAAAGTTATGTTCTTTTCTACTTGTTATTAGTCACAGATTATCACCAACCGTAGGATAAAGGTGTACGCTTAGCTAGCCCCAAAATCCCTAATTTCACCGAGTAATGTGTCCGCTTAGTTATCGATTCTATTCAAAAGAACCACCCCGAGGTTCGCTTACAAGATGTAATTCCTCGAATGCATTAAGATTTATGAATTTAGGTTTAGTACTAGTAGTTAAACTCGGTTCGCTTGGTCCACTTTCTAGCGTTGTTTCTACACACAATTGCTCCACGGAATCCCTCCGCAAGGTCTCGTGTTTGCTACTTATGTAAAGAGTCAAGAAACGATTACTTATCTCCTAACTTTCACTAGCATTAGATTAAACTAACAAATCAATTTAGCATGCATTCTAAACAATCTATCAATCAATCATGAATGTCTTTAAGATCATTCCTATTAGTAAAAACAAACGATAATCATGTGAAAAACTTCAAGATAGAATTAAAAACAAAAACTCAAATCATATTAAGAACTAGGAATTCATCCTCAATCAATAAAATTAGCTACTCATGTTAAAGAGTTCACACAAAGAATAAGAAAAGAAAAGTGTTGTTGTGTGTGTAGAGATGTGTGTAGAAAGGTGTGTAGAGAGATATATGTAAAAAGATGTGTAGAACTTCTCTATTTATAGGCTTCAATATTCTCCAAATCTTCCAAGGATTAGAATCCTTTTCCTTTTGCAATTCAATTTCCAAATCCAAGCTTTTCTCTTCTTCCATCTTCTCTTTCCAAATTTGAGTCCAATTCTCCATCCAATTCCTAGCCCAAGTCTTCACACCCATGAGAGAAGTCCATAGAAAATTCTCGGGAATTTTTGCTCGCATTTTAAAATCGGGATTATGGCCGGAATCCGGCCGGAATAAGTCGCCGCCGGCCACCTGGACATTTTCTCCGTCGAGAGAATATTCGACGGAATATTCCGTCAGTCCTCCGTTAGGACTAACGGTCAAACAGGTTAACCGTCACCAATTGTTAGTCAAAGGTCAAGGAGAAAGGAGTGAGTCGACTCGAGTTAGCTTTTCGACTCGGCCTAATCGGGGCTTACTCGGATGAGTCGATTCATCGAATCAGCTGCTTACTCGGCTGACTTAATCTAATTCAGCTCACCGGAATCGGTCACTGAACTCGGTTGGGATCGGTCATCGGGATCGTCCGGATCGGTCCGAGTCGACTCGCCAGAAGGATAATTTGGCCGAGTTTCGTTTATTTACAGGATTTCCCGGCCAATTTCAGGCCTCTCTTCAGCTCCATCCCTGTGACATTCCTAACACATTCATCTAAAGCCATTTCAAACACTCCCTGTTCAGCAGCAAGTCTTTCTTACCAATTCCTCAGTCTTGCAAAGATCACTCCGCCTAGCCGTGCAAAGACCAATGCCGATTCTAGCAAAACTACAAACCCATTTCCCGCATACACCATTCACAGATTCTCCCGCTCTGCCCTGTAAAACCCATTTTTCAATTCATCTGAGCTACGACCCCATCTCCGATTCGATCTTCTTTCATTCATCTCACAACAGCAACCATCAACAGGATATGCTCGAATTCATCAAACCTCAGACCACCACCATTCTTCAAATTAACGCAAACCCAATCTCAATAGAATCAGTAGCAACAAACTCTTGAACCAGAGACCCCTTTCTCGTCTGTTCTTCGATCTAATTCGTCCACATCGTGAGCGGAAACCCATCGGAAATATCATCATCACTCTTCAATATATCACCTCCTTCAATCGATTCTTATAAGGCTCAATCTAGATCCGTGACCCTGTCTCTGTTGAATCGAACCCTAATCGATCTCAGTTCTCGATCTCTTCTCACCGATTCCCTCAGACTTCAACCAACCCCTTACTGCCGATTGAACCCAGCTCCAATTTCTTCACCTTCAATTTCTCGATCAAATAGTTCAAATCAAACCCTCGATCCCCTGAGACCCAACAGCAAACCATTTCATCTTCTCGGCTCTCGGTTTGTTAGTAGCAGCGGCTGCTCGTTCTTGATTCAGCATCTCCCTGAGCTCACAACAGCGGCAAGTTCTTCCATCGCCTCCAGATCGAACTCGTCTTCGATTTCCTCTCTGAGCTCCTGAATCTCTTACAAGAAACGCTGTCTCCTTTTTCTTTCTCAATTTCTGTTAATGGGTTGAATAAATGATTGGGATAACTCACTTTTAGGTTATAAGAAAAACTGGATCCGGACCTGGGCTCTAATATGGGCCAACCAATATCATGCCAAGCTAATTTACATAGGTGCCTCGAGTATTAACCGGATGCCTTTAACACTTAAATGGGTTTTCCCCTTATCCTTAGCTGATCTGTATTTAGTACTCCTTCAAATAGGGTTGCCCCTTAACCTTGGCTGGGCTCCATATATCAATCCCCTGTAAAATGACCTTTTCGCCCTTTTGGCTCAAATTGGGTGATTTCTTCTTCTTTTCCTCCGTGCGACTCCAAAGTAGCTATAAAAACTCAAAACAAGCGTAAAATACAAAATTCACACGAAAAAATAGCAAAGAAAGCATAAACTCTAGATAGTAAATACGGTGTATTCTACACCTATCGTAGGTCCTTACTTCTTCACTTCTTTAAGTCTTTGTAATACTTGTAATGTCTCATATCCTAATACTTTCAAGCTAACCTATACGAAGTTGACTCTAGTACATAATCAAGCGACTCTTTAAATGAGTTTTGATTCACTAAAACATGACAACCAAACTTGACATACCAACGCTTGGTGGGTTCAACCGAGCTATGCTCTAACACCTTGTCTGATGACCCTAGAAGGATGAAATTCTGCACAAGGAGAGCCTTTAAGAAGGACAGAGAGAGAAGTGGTGTTGATGCATTGTTGAATAAGATGAATCCGGTCTTCCAAAAATCCAAACCTTTCCATAACTTTGAAAATAAAAGACCATTCAAATCTGTCAAAAGCCTTAGACATATCAACCTTGAGAGTTAGCCAACCTCATTCACATTTTTTTTTCTTTATAGAATGGATCAGTTCATGAGCTATGATTGTATTGTCATTAATCAACCTACCAGAGACATATGCTACCTAATAAGTAGAGACAATCCTTTCCATAAGAGGCTTCATTCTCTTAACAAGAATTTTAGAGACAATCTTATAAGAAGTATTACAAAGACTTATGGGTCTAAAATCAGTTGGAGAAGTAGGTTTTTTGATCTTGGGATCAAGGAAATATATGTCTTGTTAAGAGATTTTAGAATGTGTTTAGAAGTGAAGAAATTTTTGACCATATCACAAACATATTCACCAACTAAACTCCACTGAGATTTGTAAAGTCTTGATTGAAAACCTTCAGGACCTTGAGCAGACTAACTTTCCATGCTTTTTAAGGTACTAATAATTTCTTCACTGGAAGGAATTGTTACAAGCATTCTTTTATCCTCATCAGTAATGATGGTTGGCAGATGATTATAGAACTTTTCTTCAATATGAGGGTTTGTTGAAGTACTTAAATCTATAAAATTATCAGTGACAAGTGCTGCAACCTAATCTCTAGAATGAACCCAATTACTATTCATGTATTTGAGAGAATCAATATTATTCCTTGCTCTTTTTCTTTTGGTAAGAGTATGAAAATATTTGGTGTTGTTATCCATATATTTGATGAAATTATCTCTAGACTTTTGCTTGTTGAACTCATGCTGAATGTGATTTCACTTTTGAAGTTCTTCATTAATTTGAAAAGCCTTAGAATATTTTCTTGAGAATAAGGAAGAGCTTGAACATCTAAGATTGATGTCCAGAAGAATCCAAAAGATGAAAGTTAAGGTCTCCTATTAAGCACCAAGGACTAACAATATTCTTACCTTTCTCATTGATAAATTCTCATTGCTCTTTCTTTTTGTTGCCTTTTTCAAAACCATACATACAAGTAAAGAGCCACTCTGGTTAGTTGGGATCATCTTGAATAAGGAGATGGATCATATTATTTTCACCACTGAGGAATTCACAAGAAAACCCATTTTTCACATAATAACTAAACTTCCAGACATACCAACTGAAGAGAAGTATTTAACATTTGGGAAGTGATAGGCATCTACTAATGGTTTCATTTTGGCTTCGCTAAGTTTGTTTCGCAAAGGAAAATGATGTCATGGTTTTGAGTTCTAATAATATCTTTTAGGTGATCCCTAGTATTGGTGTTTTTAAGACCTTGTACATTCCACGGAATTATCTTCATGTTGTAAAGATGAAAATAAACTAGAAGCCACAGAAGAATGAAATAATATTTGACAAAACATGAGTTAAAGATGATGGTTATAAAAACACAACACTTATGGAAAGACCAGAGCAAAAAGAGAGAAAAGCAAATAGTAAAATATAAAGAAAGAAAAAGAGACAATGAAAAAATTACCAGAGTCTCCTTATGTGCAGCTTCAGTTTGGATATCTCTAGTTGTGGCTTTGTGAGAAGATTGGTTGTCTGCAATTAGATCAGTGGAATTGCTAACGGTTTTCATTACCATTGTTGCCTTCAGAAGAGTCTTTAGAGAGCATATGTCTTTTACCAAGTCAGGTCTTGTGAATAGTTTTACCAAGAACATAACCAAGTGATGAGCGGTTATACTAATCACACATATTGGTAGTTCAAAATATATGCAATGAATAAAAATACCAATAAGCCTGGCGATTTCCCTTTCGATTCACAAAACAAGTTCATGAATTGACTTCCTTTAAACGAATGTAAAACATTGTTTCCTAAGATGAAATATTCACCTCATACCCATACATAATCATAATAGCATTCATGCGATTATGTCGATGTCTTATATACAAAGTTTAATGGTTAATCAATAAACCTCGAATTGTTTCCTTAATACTACGTCTAACTAGAGTATAATCATTCATGCTTCGCAGTTATGTTTTCAATACGCAAGACTTGAAAGATACGTTAGGGAATGAAACAGTTCAAGTCAAACATCACTAACCTCAAGTGGAAGGATGATATTGTCGTTGTAGCTCCTTACTTCTTCAATTCTTCAAGTTTTCGTAATACTTGTAATGTCTCATATCATAATACTTTCAAGCTAACATATACGAAGTTGACTCTAGTACATAATCAAGCGACTCTTTAAATGAGTTTTGATTCACTAGAATATGATAACCAAACTTGACATACCAACGCTTGGTGGACTCAACCGAGCTATGCTCTAACACCTTGTCTGATAACCCTAGAAGGATGAAATTCTGCACAAGGAGAGCCATTAAGAAGGACAGAGATAGAGGTGGTGCTGATGCATTGTTGAATAAGATGAATCCGGTCTTCCTAAAATCCAAACCTTTCCATAACTTTGAAAATAAAAGACCACTCAAGTCTGTCAAAAGCCTTGGACATATCAACTTTGAGAGTTAGCCAACCTCATTCACGTTCTTTTTTTTTTTATAGAACAGATCAGTTCATGATCTATGATTGTATTGTCATTAATCAACCTACCAGAGACATATGCTGCTTGATAAGGAGAGACAATCCTTTCCATAAGAGGCTTCATTCTCTTGACAAGAATTTTAGAGATAATATTATAAGAAGTATTACAAAGACTGATGGGTCTAAAATCAGTTGGAGAAGTAGATAGGTTTTTTGATCTTGGGGATCAAGGAAATATATGTCTTGTTAAGAGATTTTAGAATGTGTTTAGAAGTGAAGAAATTTTTGACCATATCACAAACATATTCACCAACTAAACTCCACTGAGATTTGTAAAATCCTGATTGAAAACCTTCAGGACCTTGAGAAGACTAACTTTCCATGCTTTTTAAGGTACTAATAATTTCTTCACTTGAAGGAATTGTAACAAGAATTCTTTCCTCATCAGTAATGATGGTTGGCAGATGATTATATAACTTTTCTTCAATATGAGGGTTTGTTGAAGTACTTAAATCTATAAAATTATCAGTGAGAAGTGCTGCAACCAGATCTCTAGAATGAACCCAATTATTATTCCTGTCTTTGAGAGAATCAATATTATTCCTTGCTCTTTTCCTTTTGGTAAGAGTATGAAAATATTTGGTGTTGTTATCCATATCTTTGATGAAATTATCTCTAGACTTTTGCTTGTTGAACTCATGCTGAATATGATTTCATTTTTGAAGTTCTTCATTAATTTGAAAAGCCTTAGAAATATTTTCTTGAGAATAAAGAAGAGCATGAACATCTAAAAATTGTTGCTGAAGAGTATCTACATTAAGATTGATGTCCCCAATGAAGTTTATTCCATTTTGAGAGAGTAATCCTAGTCAGTTGCAGTCTTTTGGTGAGTTTGAAAGCAGCATAGCCATGAACATGTGTACCCCGAGCTTTGGCAATCTCTATAGCACATCTTCTATCATTAAGCCAGGTTTGGAAAAACTTGAAAGGTTTCCACAATTTAGGTTGGTTGTAATCTGTGATGAGCATTATAAGACAGTGATCACTTCCCATTTGAGTGAGATGAAGTAGTTTAGAATTATTGAAGCATGTGTGCCATAAAGCATCAACTAGTGCCATATCTATTCTAGATCTTTTTTTACATGTACCCAAATTATTGCTAGTCCAAGTATGCTCATGACCTGAAAAGCCAATATCTTCTAAACCTATATCTTGAAGAATAGAGTTAACCCAACCATTAAAGAAGAATAATAAACTCCAGAAGAATCCAGAAGATGAAAGTTAAGGTCTCCTATTAAGCACCAAGGACTAACAATATTCTTACCTTTCTCATTGATAAATTCTCATTGCTCTTTCTTTTTGTTGCCTTTTCCAAAACCATACATACAAGTAAAAAGCCACTCTGGTTGGCTGGGATCATCTTGAATAAGGAGATGGATCATATTATTTTCACCAATGAGGAATTCACAAGAAAACCCATTTTTTCACATAATAACTAAACTTCCAGACAGGCGAACTGAAGAAAAGTATTTAACATTTGGGAAGTGATAGGCATCTACTAATGGTTTCATTTTGGCTTCACTAAGTTTAGTTTCACAAAGGAAAATGTTGTCATGGTTTTGAGTTCTAATAATATCTTTTAGGTGATCCCTAGTATTGGTGTTTTAAGACCTTGTACATTCCACGGAATTATCTTCATGTTGTAAAGATGAAAATAAACTAGAAGCCACAGAAGAATGAAATAATATTTGACAAAATAGGAGTTAAAGATGATGGTTATAAAAACACAACACTTATAGAAAGACCAGAGCAAAAAGAGACAAAAGCAAATAGTAAATATAAAGAAAGAAAAAGAGAAAATGAAAAAAATTACCCGAGTCTCCTTATGTGTAGCTTCAGTTTGGATATCTCTAGTTGTGGCTTTGTGAGAAGATTGGTTGTCTGCAATTAGATCATTGAAATTGCTAATGGAACTATCTTCATTACCATTGTTGCCTTCAGAAGAGTCTTTAGAGAGCCTATGTCTTTTACCAAGCCTAGTATCTTCATTAGTTTTAGTTTCTCCAGCATTCTTGAGAAGAAAATTCATGTTAATAATTTTCCCATCTTTGGAGAAATGAAAACAGTGTTCTTTGTAAAAAAAATCTGAGTGGTTTTAGTTGTCGAGGCTGAACTTGTTGCAACTATTGAAACTGTTTTCCTTAACCTATTAGTATTACAAAGTAATAAGGTTTTTAATGATCTTTTGCCAAGAAGATTGCTGCATCCTTACCGAAAAAATGGGGGTACAACAACCACACCCAATATTTCGCTTAACAATCTGTATGGACAAACTCCAATATACTTTCTAGAGAATCAACTAGACAGTCAGACTCAATCTAGAAAAAAAGTATATCAAAGAGTTTATATCTCAATCTCTCAATTTGATATATACTCAAGCAAATAGAAATCGCGAGTCTTTTTCAAATACTAGAGAGATAACTTGGATGGTACCAAAGACCAATATCCAAGTCTCAATCAATTTAAATCAACAACCAAAAGGTCGGATATTCTAATTGATTGAACAATGTACAACCTGTGATATTTCAATTATATAAACAAATATAATACGGAAATAGAAATAACACAGTCACCAGCATTTTGTTAACGAGGAAACCGCAAATGCAGAAAAACCACGGGACCTAGTCCAGATTGAACACACACTGTATTAAGCCGCTACAGACACTAGCCTACTTCAAATTAACTTCGGTCTGGACTGCAGTTGAACCCCAACCAATATCACACTGATCCAAGGTACAATTATGCTCCTACCTCTATGATCCCAGCAGGATGCTACGTACTTGATTCCCTTAGATGATCTTACCCACAACTAAGAGTTGCTACGACCCAAAGTCGAAGACTTTAATAAACAAATCTGTATCACACAGAAAAGCCTACGGTAATAGATAAATTCGTCTCCCACGAATATACCTACGAGTTTTGTTTCTTCTTTTGATAAATTAAGGCGAACATGAACCAATCGATAACCCGGACTTATATTATCGAAGAACAGCCTAGTATTATCGATCACCTCACAATAATCTTAATCGAAGCAGCGAAAAAGGTATTGCGGAATCACAAACGATGAGACGAAGATGTTTGTGACTTCTTTTTATCTTGCCTATCGGAGATAGAAATCTCAAGCTAATTATTACAATTGTACTCGTACGATAGAAACAACAAGATCAGATCACACAACTACGAGAAAGTAGTATCGGTCTGGCTTCACAATCCCAATGAAGTCTTTAAGTCGTTAACCTGGTTTAGAGAAGAAAACCCAAGGTTAAAGGAGAATCGACTCTAGCTTATATAACTAGTATCAGACGTAAGGTGTGGGGATTAGGTTTCTTAGTTGCTAGAGTTCTCCCTTATATAGTCTTTCAAATCTGGATTTGCAATCAATGTTAGCTTGGTAACAAAGCATTCAATATTCACCGTTAGATGAAAACCTGATTAGATTCAAGCTAATATTTCTCAACCGATAGATCGAAAACTTAGCTTGTTATACACACATGAAATGCACGTTTCTAGGCTTGTGTAACCGTACCCAAACATGTACATTTGTTAGTTCAACAATAGTTAACCAAAAGGTTATCCATATGAACAATTTCATATCAACCATATTCTTCTTCACCATAACTAGTCCAAATGACTCAAATGAACTAGTTAGAGAGTTGTTCAATTACTTAGATCTTTATGTAACTACACAAGACACAATCGAAGCAAAAACGATTTGATTCACTCGAATCGGTTCATGTACTTTATAGCCACGGTTTGCAAAAGCATTCCTTATTTTATTTAAACATGAGTTCAAGAACAATCGTTTTTAGATATAACCAACTCAAGTTCGCGGACTGGGTTCGCGGACTTAAGTTCACGAAAGGAGTTCACAAACTCCAGCAGAAATTCTCGGGTCGCGGATGTTGATACATGAAAAATAATACCCTTTAACGAGTTGGAGACGCCCCTAAGAATAGAGGAGAACTTGGGTTAAGATGTAGGACTTGGGGACTAAACCCAAGCCCAAATAGAAAATACCCATAAAAGATGGGAGTATAAAGGAGAAATTAATGAAGAAGGAAGGGGTTATGTTAAAGAATGGCATTAAGGGTAATTAAGAGGTATTAGGACATGTGTCATGAAGTAGTAAAAACAGGGGCTTTTAGGAAAGCCTATAAAATAAAGGACAAGGTACAATGGAAAGACAACTCCCTCTCTTACTATTATTATAATTGTGATGTCATGTGTAATAGCTAGGACGGGTAGAACCTAAATTGAAACTCACCCCTCAATATTTGGCGACCACACCCGGAGGCTCGTGCCTAGATTAGAATGACACACAGAAGGCGCCAACTCAGGCGCGACAGGAAACCTAAACACACCCCCAATTAACCCAGAAGGAGAAAGAGTAGGTATAGTATCAGACCCAATCACGCAGGCGAGAAAATTAAACATCACGAGCGAAGAAGACAAATAGCACGAGGGCGAGGAAGCGCCGCTCACTCAGCTTTCCCTTGAGGAAATGCAAAAAGAACTAGAAGAGCACGTACGTAAAGAACGAGAGCTGAGAAAGCTCATGAAGGCGGCTAGTGCAGGGAAAAATGTTAAATAAACAACAAAAGATGTAGAGGAAGTGGAAAACGAGCATGCGACTATGACGCAAGAGGCGATCGCAAAATACCTAGAATTGAATTACAGAATCGTTAAATAAGACAATTATAACTTCATGTCGAGTCTTTACTCCTCTGAAATCATGGAATATCAGTACCCTGAGGATTATACTTCACCAAAATTCAAGGTCTACAATGGCCAAGGCAACGCGAGAGAGCAGCTCAGTCGATTCCTGTCTACAATGAACGGTCGCGCGGCGGATGGGAAGCTATGCATGAGAGAGTTTCCGAAATCGCTGACTGATACGACGTTCACCTGGTACGACAACCTCAAGACAAGGAGCGTACATTCATGGTCAGCCATGTCAACGCTTTTTCTCAGAATGTTCTATTCAGCAAAAAGGAAGGTCACAAACATAGACTTGAGCAAGTGCAATCAGCGCATAGGCGAGGAAATAGAAAAATACATCGCTAGATTCCGCCTTCTCACTCTCGATTGCCATGAAGACGTTAAAGAAGAAGCGTTAGTGGAAATCTGCGTCCGGGGATGACTCCATCTTTCAAAAGAATCTGGTAAACTTTTGCTTCCCCACATTTGTAGAACTGGAGGAGGCAGCCGCAAGGATCGCCGATTGCATTGAATAACCAAGCTCGGATCATGTTTGGCGAAACTAGGTTAACACTGTATCGACCATGCCGAGAAATAACCGTGCAAATAATAATCGCGAGGGTTGGGGAACACAAGCGCTCCCGCTACCTCTGCCTTGCAGCAAGGAACAAATCGTCGGATTATTATAACAATGGGTAACAAACAAGGAAACCCAGTTTCCCCCGACAAAAATGGATCCTAGCACTCTAGACAAGAATGATGCGGGCTATTGTCACTTTCATCGGAGGATACAACACCCTACAATCGATCGCTTCAACTCGCGAAGGATGTTTGTAAGAAGTCGGAAATAGGCGAGATTGAAATGAGCAAAGCGGAAGATGGCAAAACCATCCCATATCACGTAATGGTGCTTTCCCATGACCCAAGCGGAGATTCCTGGAGGCCCTGGACCTAAGATGAAGGAGAAGCATGCGAGGTGGATATGGAGAATTCCACTTTTTCTAACACAGACGACGTGGCTCATCAATTTGCTAAGACAGTATTGGCTCAACAGTTCTTCAATTCGCTCGGCTTTAGCGAAGATAAAATCAAGGAAGCCTCTAAGGCCATAGAAGCCGTAGCAGCAGGGAGGCCATGTGGGCTTCTCCCCAAGGAGGTGATCGTATTCACCAACGAAGACATCTGTTACCCGGGAGAGCACCTCAGGCCTCTATATCTCACCATGTATATCAATAAACAGCCGCTAAAAAGAGCTTTTGTTGATGGGGGCGCGTCCTTAAACCTGATTTCGATGCATACGCTCGATATTTTAGGCATACAGCGGTCCGCGATAAGAATGCGGGTCACTACAGTGAAAGGGTTTGGAGGCCACGCCCAAACAACTATTGGAATCATTAACCTATCAATGAAGGTTTGTCATATCCGAGGGACCACCCCTTTTTATGTTCTAGAAGATGACACTACCTTCCATGTGTTACTAGGGCGCGGCTGGCTACTCAACCACAAAGTAGTCGCGTCGACATACCATCAATGCGTAAAAACTAACATAGGAGGCAAGCAGTACCGAATTCCCTCCACGAGCAACCCTTTCGACCCAGAAGAAGCATATATGGAGGACGCAATTTTCTATGACAAGCCGTAAGAAGAGGACGAAATGCCTGAAGCTCTACTCACCCCGCTTCCGAAGTGGGGGGGACGAAGAAAAAGCGGAACCCACCAAATCCGTGTTCAGTCAGTCAAGGATGGTGTTAGCAGTGGAAAGAAAAAGAAAGCAAGATGAGAAACCTAGTTTCCAATGCTTCTCCAAGCCCGATGGTTGACATGTGTACCAAAGAAAAAGAAAGCAAGATGAGAAACCTAGTTTCCCGTTCCGTGTCTAAACATGATGCAATAATCACGGGTAAAGTATCGAAGGACCTAAGAAAGCATACTTCAAAGTATTAGGTAATGGTTTCAAATCAAGCTTAGGTGGTTCATCAAGAGGTGAGGCGGGTTTGGAATCGAGAGAGTGGAAGTGGTTCCACTTTGCATTCGCCATTTAGCAATATCCATGGGTGGAACAGATTCAAGCAAAGAGTGAATTTCACCAATGTACTTAGACTCAAAGAGATCTAAGTTAAAATTATCTAAACATGCTTGCAAAGGGTCCACTGACAAAATGTCAGGCAATGAGTCTTGGATCAGACTCTCAATCATGTTAATCTCATGCAAATCGGTATCATCACAATCAATGGGTTGTTGACTAGTGTTAAAAACATTAAGTTCTACGGTCATGTTACCAAAAGACAATTTCAACACTCCATTACGACAATTTATGATGGCATTGGACGTCGCCAGAAAGGACGTCCTAAAATAACAGAATGTGATTATCTGGGTTTTGCACGTGTTGAGTATCTAAGACGATGAAGTCCACAGAAAGAAAAATTTATCAACCTTGATTAACACATCTTCAACAATACCACGAGGGATTTTCACAGATCTGTCCGCTAATTGTAGCGTAACAGGAGTGGGTTTCATCTCCCCAAGGCCCAGTTGCACATACACAGAGTATGGCAATAGATTCACATTTGCTCCTAAGTCTAGTAACTCCTTTTCGACCACATGGTCACCTATGGTGCATGTAATTGTTGGACTACCTGGGTCTTTAAGCTTAGTTGGAATCTTGTTTTGGATTATTGAGCTCACTCCGCTCGGTGAGAAAAGCACGCTTATGCACATGAAGCTTTCGCTTTTGTGTGCCATGAGATCCTTTAAAAACTTAGCATAGGTGGGTATCTTTGATTGCTTCGAGAAATGGAATGTTTATGTTAACTCGTTTGAACATTTCTAAAATCTTGTTGTACTGGTTACCCCCTTTCTGCTGCACCAACCTTTGTGGGAATGGAGCAACAGGTGCATGACTTGGTAAAGAAACATCTATATCAGTAGGACTTTTAGGTTTATCAACATGCTCAGATTCTTTTTCTACAATAGATGTTTTCTGCGGTGTTGTGTGTACTGGTGAGTCTGATTTAGACTCGCTTGACTGTGGTACACCTACATTGTTCTCAAAAACTCTACCACTACGAAGTGTGGTGACAAACATTCACATGACTATGTGAAGTTTCATTGCAGGTTGAAGTACCTGCCTGAAACACATTCTTTGGATTTTGTTGGGGTTGACTAGGAAGTTTGCCTTTTTCTCTCTCATTCAATGCATCACAAATTTGACCCATTTTAAGTTCTAGACTTGTGAAACGTTGGTGGTGGTCTTCCGAAATTGTAAAAGATTTTGGGTCAACAGACCGACACTCTTGTCCTCAAAGCTAGGCTTTTTCTCTACAGGGTACTGAGTGTGTGGTTGTACTTGGGGGTTTATCGGATATGAGTATCCTTGGTTATTATTTGTTGTTCCCCCTTGTACAGGCCCTTTGGACCATGAGAAGTTAGGGTGATTCCTCCACCCTGGGTTAGGTCTGAGAATAAGGGTTGTTCTCTTGCCTATGGTACATGTTTATGGGTGAAAACTACTCCTGCAGAATTTGGTAATTTGGGGTGTGGATGAGGAATGAATCTAAACCCTAAACAAATGCACTGCGCGATGAGTGCTTGTAGATTCGAGAGATCAATCAGTGCAAGTCCGACCTAAACCAAGAAATGGCTGTTCCTGGACTTGTTTCGGTCACAAAGTGAAGGAGATGGGGTTGATCTTAGGGAGGGAAGCGAATAAGGTGTTGAGATTGTGAAGGTGTTGGCTTGCTTATGACTTGTGACAGAAAAATGAGCAGGCTTACGGTAAGGAGGCTCTGGGTGTTTGAACACAATGGTATCAACACTTGATTTTCTGTCTCGTCTGAACTTGTGTCTTGTTTTGTGAAATAGGGCGGAGAACCTATTTATACAAGTCATTGAGCCTTATTCACGTCTCTCGTGGGAAGTGGAGGAAGTGGAATGATGGAGTAGTGGAGTTGTGCGTTGGTGATACACGACCAGTCTTGCCCACTTCTCCAGTTCATCTCTAACCGTCCATGACTTCCTGACACGTTCTTGTGATGGCGCGTTGCACGCTGTAAACCGCCAGACCAATACCCCAATATGTATCCCCAGTTTGTGACATGATTGATGTCTGGAATGTGTGGATCGTGGATCCACGAAAGATAGCATGTAATGCTGAATTGAATAACTGTGTTATTCAGGAAGTCGATACTTGTGAAGTATCGTGTGTATTTTATGCAGTCATCAGATTACGGTGTGGTAAAGTTATGGGTAATGACTCCTCACTAACCAAATAACTCCCGACTGTGGTTGTATAACCAAGTTGGTGAAGTTGAACGGATGAGATGATGTTTGAGGCACTCATCTGCGACCGTTAATGAATACTAGGGTTTTTGAAGAGGTGCGCAAGCATCACTCTTCACTTGGTCGAAAACCAAGCATGGGAAGGGCTTTGGAGAGGACCGACCGGTCGTGCATGTTGATGGCATGCCGGTGTACACGTCTATGTCTCACTTTCCCAAGAAGGCGCGATCTAGGCCACTCAAATTGACCGGCACAGTTGAGTGGTTGAGATCGGTTTGCGGCAGAAATTTCTTACCGCAAAGGAGTTGATAACCGCGTGATATTCCCGCACGCGTTCCAAGACAACCATCCTTGGTCGGTCTTGGTCGATCACCCAGCGTGTAGGTGGTAGGTTGATGTTCACACCTATACTTGACTATCCCATGAAAACGTGATCTAAGCCATTCAAATCATCCAGTGAAGTTGAGCGGTCGAGATCAATTTGCAATTTGGGAAGTGTAACCACGCATGTTTGGGCGGGCGTTTTGGATTAGCCGGGCATGATATGCCTTGGCCGACCGCATGAGGAGATAGATGGGCCCACGGTGATCATGCTTTGGTATGACTGGACCTGTTTAATCTAATCTGTGACCCTCCATTCGCACCGGAGAAGATGGACGCGCGTGATGGCTTGAAACCCTAATTTGGCTTTCAAAGCCGTGGCGCCACCTCTTGTTTGGGTGACGATTTTGTCACGCCAAACCTTGTTGGTCTTGACCGACCGGTCAAGTGTGTAGGCGGTCTCACGGTGATCGTGTTGACATGCTCGAGCCCTTTGAGTCTACATCTAGACCCTCCATCTATACTGCGAAGATGGATGGTTGAGACTACTTTGCAACATATGTAATATGCCGCAAACCCTAATTTAGGGTTTTCCGTCATAATGCTTGGTATGAACGGTTTTCTTTTGGCAAGCTAAGGCCGATGGCCGACCATGCGGGGGTCGGTCGTGGGTATTCCATACCCGCTTGGTGGTGATGGAAATTGATGCGGGGTCATCCAATCATGCTTACGGAGTTGGATGACTGCGATCGAGATCATATCCGAGACCGATACTGTGTCAAGTCCGGATGCTCAATCGGGCTAGTATAACACACCGAGAGGGGCTCAATCGGGCTAGTATAACACACCGAGAGGGGCTCAATCGGGCTAGTATAACACACCGAGAGGGCTCGGGCTAGTATAACACACCGAGTAGCCCCTGCACGGGTATTTCGTACATGGTTTCATTATAGTGCTTGGAGGTTCGTGTTACTCTATATGAGTAACACTCAGTCATCATGCCACACCGATAATGAGTACAGGAAATACAAGGTGATATGAAATTCACTGAGAATGGGACTGTTGCTACAAGTTCCATTCTTGGTGAATCAAGTGAGGGAGTATCCAACACTTATAGATGGCTTTACCTTTTACAAGATGTCAGCGCATGATTTTCTCTGGTTTTTACAAATATAACCTTAAACGAAAATCCACCATCAACAGTACAATGCATTGGCTTGCTCGGTTTTAGACTCTTGAAATGCATGTAGGTCTGGACAGCTGTCCACTAAGTGGTCTGAGCTATGGCATGCGGCACAAGAGGCCATTTCAATTTGGTCACGGAGAGTAGGGGCATTAGTTTTTACATTCTTCTGCAGCTCTAGCACTTCTATTCTCCTAGCCAAAGATGCCATCTTTGCATTTCCCTCAAAGTCAGACTCAATTCTATGAACATTGGCTACAGGGGTAGTCCTTTTAGGTTCACGTATGGACTCCCACTGCTGAGTCTTTTCGGCGACTTCGATTAAGAAAGTCCAAGCCTCATCAGCACTTTTGTCAATAAATGCACCATTGCACATTGACTCAACTGTGGTTCGGGTCCTGACATCTAGGCCTTCATACAAAATTTGCACAAGTCTCCATTTTTCAAAACCATGGCGGGGACATTGGAGCAATAATTCATTGAATCTTTCCAAATATTTTGCTAGAGTCTCTTCTTCTAATTGCACAAAACCATTTAGACTTTGACGAATTGTCGCAGTCTTATGGTTGGGGAAAAACTTTTTGAAAAATTCTTTTGTGAGATCATCCCATGTTCTAATGGATTGTGGTTGTAGGGCATGAAGCCATGACTTGGATTTTTCTTTCAAAGAGAAAGGGAATAATCTCGACTTTGAGGGACTCTTCCGTCATTTGGGTAAAACGTAGAGTCCCACAGATATCTTCAAAGTCTCTAACATGGTGATAGGGGTTTTCAGCATTAACCCCTCTAAACACGGGCAGCATGTGAATTGTGCTTGCTTTCGGTTCAAACTGACCAAAGATCACCGGTAGAATGATGCAAGAGGGCTGGCTTGCCCTAGTGGGGTACATGTAGTCCTTGAGACTACGGGGTTGGTTAAGTTCATCACCCATTGTCTTAGACTGGTCTGGGCTTTCTGTTGAAGAGCTGGGTATGTTGACAATGTCGTCTGGGCGGATTCTAACTAGTCGATTTGTTTGGTCTCTAAAAGACACAATCATAGCCTAGCTAGCACATCGATCATAATAAACACGCATACAACCAATCAATTTCAAAACAGAGAGGCAAAACTCATAAGAATCAAACACCGATTCTCAGAATTGAGTACACAGGATTGACATGTGCTGTTGTTAAGCAAAGCACAACACAACTTGCTTGTTTCAGATTGAACAAGAAAAACCGAATGCGTGCACAGTCTACAGGGCAGCTAGATTATGCTCACTCAAGGTGAAGCACGTGCTGTGTTTTGTGGCAGGTGAATATGACTCACAGATGCAACATATCAGCAATAAATCAGAAACAAACTTTCAGCACTTTACAACAAACTTGACATGACACAAAGTATCAACAGGTTCGGTTGACCCCAGACTTCACAGATTATGCACAAAGATGCAGGGCAGATAGCTCAACAGGTAGTCAATAGGTTTGCAGATGAATATGACTTAGTATTCAATACAGGTAGTCACACATGTTTGCACAGGTTGTCAACAGAATAGAGCATGCACAAAGGCGAAAGGGCTGATGGTTCAACAAACTCAGTTGGTATCAAACTGGGCTCAGCAAACTTGGCTAACCAAGTTGCAGCTCAACTCAAACAGCTACAGGGGCTGGAACCAAGCACATGCTTTGTTGAAGGCAAGAGGTCACAGTGAAAATGTAAACTAAGTATTCAGCCAGATTTCAATGCACGAACACACAAAAGCACAAGTTTCAGCTTTACAAAATTCACTCGAGTGTCACAGAATCTGTCAAAAATTCCATAAATTTAGCAATACTCAGCAAGGTAGCTAGTTTATCAGGAAATTATGGCTGAAAGATTCACATGTCAGCATGCATTCATTCAGCATGTCAACAGTTCAGTGATTGAGATATGCATACGCATGGAGATGACAATCTCAGCAGGAAAAATCGTGTCTCAAAGGTCACAGGATGATGCTAATACAGATATCCTAGTTCAGTGAGCAGACATGGTATGTCAATCATCAAAAAGTTTTAATATTCAATGCTACACAGTGAGGTTTATAGTTTCAAAAAGGTACTCATTTCACTCAGACATCACAGAATCATGTTTGTTCATATCAGGGTGAACCAACATCAGTGAGAGTTATTCCGCAGTCACGACCAATATTTTAGGGCAGAAGACGAAGTTTGAGAATACAATACCGCCAGTATAGAACTGGGTTTAGGCACGATAGACAGGTTCTGCTGCTCCTTTATCCTTCCTTGTTTCAGTTTATGCAGCACCTTCAGCACGACACAGGGGGAAGACCAACAAACTGGTTATGTTGCTTCTTTTCCTTGTTTTGCTGAGAGATGTTGCAGGTACCTGTGAGCTCAAAGGAAAGATTCAGTACATAGTTTTGCACAGGTGGAGCAAGGGTATAAAAACCAACAGATTAGAGCTGCAGAATATTGATGAATACAAATGCAGCTATCTTCAAGCAAGCAATGGAGAACCAAATAGCTGAAAGATAGCAATCTAAACACATATACACTTCAACTAGATACAGGACAATGCAAGTAAACAATGATGAAAAATAGAGCACCCAATGGAGTTAGCTAAGATGCAACTAAGATGAACCAAATGCAAAATTTTATAAACAGATGGAGTACACTAAGCTACAGAATGCTATTATACTATGAAGTAACTAACCAACTAAAAGAAATTACAGCTAGAAATGCAAGAGCAAGATGCAGGTGATGGAAAGAACAAAAGAGACTTAACTGGATGCAGTCTATATAAACAAATGGATTCACACTGCTATGATAAGAACACAAAAATTAACTAACAAATACTAATCAGAGGTTATAGGGGTATGTTACAGGACACTATAAGTTTACACACAGTTGAATTATGCTAGAAGATGTTATAGAAGTGATAGAATTACAACAGACTAATAAGCTACAGAAACTAATGTAAATTAAGTTACAGCTAGTACTAACAAAGAATTTAAAAGTTTGAAATCTAAATAAGTATATATGAGACCTTTATTATGATGACAACTAAGTGAAACTCGACTATGGAATGGTTGAAATTTTAAGAACGCAATCATGCACGAGTTATGATGATGCTAAGTTAAAGTTACAGATTTCCTAATCTAAATCTAAGTTGTACTAAGATAATTTACAACATCTAAAGTTACAGCATGCTCAGATGGAAAGCTTGAAATGGAATTAGGTACACTAAGTTATACTAATGATGCAGATATATTTGAAAAATTGAAACTACTACTAACACTAGCTATAACAGAAGAACTGAAAAACCCAAACACATATGTATATATAAAACTAAATATAAAAAAAGTAAAGATGACAATGGAGCAACACACCACTACCAAATCCAAGAAATGGCGCTAAAAACTTGGTAGGCTTGGAAAAGGTGCCTACAATTGTAACGCAAGTGCACAAGATCGACTAGCAACACGGGGAGTCGATCCACAGAGATTTGGAGAGTGTCTTGGTGATGCTTATGGCCTTCTAAACTGATTTCTGATGAGAAGTGACACAATAGTGGTTTGTTTTGGTGTCGAAACGACAAGATGGAGTTGTGACTGTAATTCTAAGGAAGAAAGTATACTGAATAGACTGTAAACAAGAGTTAGAGAGCACTAGGGTGATTGAATTCACCTCCTAATCCTATACTAAGGTAATACATTCAAATTATGCTCTTACACTTCCCTTGAAGGTCTCAGGTGGATAAGTTGTCAACTGAGTTCACTAATTTCGCCCTAGTATTGGTTGTCTTCTTACAAGACAACCAATCACAAAGCTAATTTGAGCAATCTTAGCTAACTATTATTCCTTTTTCAATTAAGCACAACAAGAATACAAACTTGAATATGAATTAACTCAACATAACATTAAGGGTTTCATCTACACCCTAGCAGAGTGAATGAGAACATCATAAGAGTAATCAAACAGAATTGAATTTAAACTAACAAAATTAAACCCTAAAATTCCAGACTCGTTCTCAGATAAGGAACACTTCAAATTTATACCTCTCCATCTTCTCTAACACTCAAAATCAACAATAAATGCATACCCAACTGTGTTCCCTCTTCCAATTCGGCTCGCAAGCCATTAATTCCTTGTTGGTGAAACCCTAGCTCCATCTATCTCAAACCTAGCTTCTAGGGTTATGGGAGAAGCTATGAAGGAGATAGCTTGAGCTAGAGAGGCGGAGAAGGTGGCTGCATTGGTGCATTTGTGGCTGGTATTGCCTGGAGAAGGAAATGGTGGTGGTGGTGTTGGCTCCGCATCTAGTCTGGGGAAGGAGATGGGGGCTCGGTAGTTCGTGGAAGGAGAGAAAGAGAGAAAAGAAGGTGAGGTGAGTGTTTGGTCGATGGGTGAAGAGGGTAGGTGGCTAAGGTGTTAGGCGGACGCAGAGAACAACGATGCGCGGGCTGGAGCGACCGTTGGATGCGGATAGATCGAATCTCACGGCTCAGGATGAATCGGGCTTGGATTAGGGTCATGGGTCGGATCTTGGATAGCTCAAGCCCATATCTTTGTAACCGGGTTGCTACTTGTCGGGTTGCAACCGATGCGCACGCGGGTTGTAGCTTTCTGCTCCATAGTCGCTCGTCTCCAATTTTCTGCTCTTTTGGCTCCTTACTTTCTCCAAGCTATATTTACTACCTAAAAACACAAAATTAATTAGTACAAGTATTTATTCTTGAGAACAGAGAAAATACGAGAATTTGGGATAATATATGATTTTAAAGCACAAAAGATGAGTTAAATGCCAATAAAAAGGTGTAGAAATATGCAATATTTGGCACTCATCACAAACTAAGTAATTAATCCGCCATGGATTAGTAGGTGCAGAACCTCGCTCAGAATTAGAAAAACAGGGAGCCGCAGAAGCAAGAAGAGGCGTGGCGATGCCCAAGGCCGGCTAACGCCATTGGCCACGCCACGACCCTATTTCCTCGACCAATCAGGTCGGTCTAAACTCGCCACACTCTCGCCAGAAGTATAGTCGCGCCTTATGTTTGGCCGCCCCCCTTTTTGGGCCAATCAAGTTGCTCTGAACTTGCCACCATACATTAAAGGCCAAACGCACCCTGCCGCATCACCATACTAACTGGCAAGCCAAACGCTCCCCAACACAACAACATAATGGTCGGCATGCCAAAATGCCACTCTACCGCGGTAGCATGCCAACATGCCACTCTACCGCGTCAACTCCGCAAACATGCCACTTCGTGGCAACCTGCCATAGATAGCCACCCACGGCAATTCCTACTCCCATGGCCGTTTCCACACTATGGTCTTGCCATAGTTCTTTTGGCAAATCCGTGGCGCCATTTGCACAAAAGTACCGCCATGCCGCAGCCGCACGCCACGTGCACTAATTAGGGTTTCGACAGGCCAAACCCTAATTTGAGCAAATTTCTACCAAAGCCAAATAACGTTCCCAGAGCAATGGGATTGGCGTGGCAACATGGCAAATGTTGCCACGCCACACGTGGGTCCGACTCCACGGAGCCTTGGCCACGCCAAGCTCTAATTCTTCCACGGCACCTTGGCCACTCCAAGCCCTAATTCTTCCACGGCGCCTTGGCCACGCCAAGCCCTAATTATTCCACGACGAATTCTTCCACGTCGCCAAACCCTAACTTTGGCCACAGAGCCAATTTTTAGATTTGGCCATGCCGCAACATCACTGGCATACCACTATGTCGCGTCTACTAGCATGCCGCTATGCCACGGCTACGGCATTGGCATGCCGCTATTCCATGACTACGCCATTGGCATGCCATTAGCATGCACGACGCCACTTTGCTATACAACAAGATGTGGCCATAATTAATGGCCATCCTTCTTCATGAGATGAAATCTCATCCATCCAAGTTCGCCACCGAATTGATGGACTTGTGGAAACTCTTAGGCGACCAACCGCCTAAACCCAACGACCATGGCTACGCTAGGCCCACTTGTACCATCGTGCCACTGGCATGCACAAGTCATGCCACAATGCCACTGCGCCATTGTCAGGCGCCAACACAAGGTAGCCACAATCAACGGCTACCTTTATTCATAAGATGCGATCTTGGCCATCCAAGTTCGCCACCAAACCGGTAAGCTCGCGACAAGTTTTAAGCAACTAGCCAAAACGAGCCTAGCATCACATGCTATTTACCTGCGGCAAGCCTCTCGATTTTAACTTGCCACACGTAGAAAGTGTTACATGTTTTCCACGAAAACATTCTAGACATCAAAATATGTCATAAATTGGGGGATGCTCATCAGGGTATTGGTCTGGCGGTTTACAGCGTGTGGCGTGCAATGAGCCCGTTATAAGAAAGTGTTTTGGGGTTGCCCCTTAGTAATTAGGATGTCCCTTAGCAGTTAGGATGTTTCCATCCTAATTACTAAGGGGCAACTTTTTGTTAGTTGCAATAAATAAACTTCAGAGCCTAGAAATTTATGCTTATTAAGGATGACACTAACCAATCTAAGTGGATGGAAGCATCTTGGTTATAGGAGTTGAGGAACCAACTGAGTAGATGGAAACATCTAAAGAGTCTATTCATAAAAAAGCACGAGCTGTGTGTTAGAAATAACATGGTAGTTTCTTCATATCTCGTTGAGTCCTTTTCACTTTTGTTTTTATTTTGTTTTCTTTTTAAAAATATGTCTCTAAGTGATTAGGTGGGGCTCACGAATCAAGTTGTTACCACTGCTAGGTTGAAATAGGGTGCTTGAGTTACTAAAAAAAAAAAGAAAAAAAAAATTTGCAAAAAAGAAATAAAATAAAATTGAGACTAGACCATCGGACCAACCGGAATAAATTCAATAAAGTCGACCAATGGTACCATTGTATATGCTAGTTGTGTTGACCTATAGTTAGGATCGACCACTGGTTCCCTTGTATATAGCAGCTTTGTTGATATTATTCCAGACCAGTATCTCAATCCATTAGGTTATATGATTCATCTTGGCATTGACGTCCATTCGCAACCATCTATTTCTATTTCCATCTTCTTAATATATTCATGTGATTTGTTTGATTCCGGATATTGATGTCCATAGTGCGACTATCTGAGTAGAGCTCTGTCACTTATATATGAATTTTAGTATGCTTGAGTGGTTCTGGTGAAACACCCTAAAGCGAGTAAGTTTGCCAGATGATGTTTACACGACTTATTGTTTGTATTTTCACATTTATCATGGAAGTCGATGATCCAATCATCCCAAGACTTCATATCTCTTCCTTTCTCATGCAACGTTCACGATCCTGAATGATTTTGCTACTTACATTCGTAATTCAGATTTTGACATATCAATTGATCAAAAAGCCATTACTCCAAAAATAATCCAAAACTCTTATAAAAAGCAATCATCTATCAATCCAAAACCAAAAACCATACCATAAACTAGGCGTTTCTTTTGCCTTTCAAAAAAAAAACCTAAGAAAAGAAGTTCGTAAAATAAAAGTATTCAAGAAAAGTTGCCTAACAACGACTGTTCTTCTTAGAGAAAATGTCCTTCATACTTTGAAGAGTTGCCTCGTCTAGCCTTCAATTCCGGGACAAATTCTCGACTTCTACCTCCGTTTATTAATTAAATTATGGAAGGACCATCAACCGTCACACTGCAGCCTTTGGATCTCGGAAAATCCTCACGTAACTAGGAAGAGTTAAACTCAAAGTTTACACACATATCCGGTGGAACTCCCGTTTGAGATTACATCTCCGTGAAACTGTGTGACCAGCCACCTTGCAAATATCACGAATTGAAGATAATATTTCTTCCACCCGCTTAACCAACGCGAACCGGCTAGTGATCTTCTTTGATCATGATGTGTCCATATCTCTTCAATATTATGGTATACAACTCCTCATGCTTAGCTTGCACACTCAAGCCTCCAATCAACACGTGATCTTCATGAGGAATCAAGAATGGAGGTTCAAAAGTGGCGCCGTAATCGATTCCAGGAGTAAAGAAGGATTCTTTGTCTATAATCGCGCCCGCAGCGCGTGGGGTATTTTCCATCATCTGAAGCACAGCAGCATCTTCACGAAGATCAGTTTCCATCTCCGGGTTGCTAGCAAGTACGGTTTCCATGACTGGAGACACTGTTACACCTTCATTGCCGTGGATCTCCAATCTCAGAGTTATTTTCGGAAGCAGCCTCTTCCTGTAAATATCACCAAGCTAATCATTTATCCAAGATAAATAAATATTCCAAGAGAAAAGTGTGGAAAACTCACCGAATCATTTGTGGGTCTCACCGGAAGAAGACTCGTTGTTATATTGAAGTGCTCCTCTCATCACCGGATCTCGAGCTTTCTTCCTCTTCGGATTCTTCTTCAAGAAATTCAGTCTCGTTGCCTCCTTTATCAAGAGGCGCCGTTTTTTGGCCGTGGGAAAGTTTGGCAAAGATATTCGAGTTACCAAGCCCCTGAGTCAAAGAAAAAAAAAAAAAGAGCAGTCAGTTGCGTAAAGGAAAACTTATTCATCCAAGTCAGTGAGGGAATCATACATACCTGCGTGTTGAAAGAAATGAAGTCACAAGAGCTGTCGAATCCGATTGGAAGCCACCCGCACGATTTTTCAAATTTGCTCCTTTTTCTCGGGAGATCGTCTCGCATCCAAGCTAGAGGATATTCGCTTGCCCGAAGGAAGCTCTTTCATCAATTTATGCTTCGCTAGAACCGCAGAGGAAGGTTTACCACGCGGATTTGTCACAACATCCTGCACGAACTGATGAATGGCGAGGAACTCAGCTTGCCAGAAGATATTATATTTTGGAGTCGTCATAGGTTTTCGTTCTGGGATCAAGAAGGGAAGACCTTTACCTGGTGCAAAGACGTTGTAATCAATAATAGCGGGTAACGATTCATCCGGGAGCTGTCGGTGGGCGTGAATGGGACTCCCCGGTCAAAGCCCATATTTCGAGCAGCCTGCCAATGTTGTAAGAGACTACTCCACAAGATCCTCTAAAAAAGATGACACGTACCTGGATATGCAATTTTTCGCAAGAAAACAGTTTCTCCATCGCTCATATTCCCCACAATGAATGCAATATCACTTTCGGTGAAGCAAAAGTGAACCGGTTGAACTATGGAAGCATGGCCGGCCCAAGGACGAAAGTTAACTCGCATGCGAGTTGTCAAGAAAATCAATGAGCTTTGCGCTGTGTCTTGGACGCTCTCCAACCAACGGAGTATCCTAGAACCGCCATATGCATCAGAAACAAATTTCTGTTAGGAGCGTAATTTTTGAAATTCTCCCACAACCACGCTTGAAGAAAGGCAACATGGATATATGAGTCCACTTTCATATACCCATTAGAGATGTACATGTGTGCTACTAAGTGATCCATATGAGTGTACAAAGAGCCAAGAAACAAACTACCGATGGGAAGAGCAATGCCTTTCGCTAGTTTGATAGCAAATTTGACGATCTTCTGTCTTATCTCCTTCTTACCAGAGCCATCATCAAAAACATCTCTGGATAGCCACGGAATTAAAAATGCAGCAACATGGAGTGTATCATCCAGCACTTGATCCGACTTCGGCTCATCAGGGAACCACTCAGACACCCACCAGTTATAAAAACACCTTTCCTCATTCTTTCGAACATATTCCGCTGCTTTCGTGACCAAAGCGGCGTGCATTTTTTCTTCTTCCTCAGACAAGACAACATCAAGTTTCCCAATTATTGTAAGACTCAACAGAACGGATATGCTTTCTAAAGAAATAGTCATCTCACCCCATCTACATATAGCCGTGTGAGTTCCCGGGCACCATCTGGAGATGAAAATAATCAAGCCTGCAACATCTTTTCTGATTTGAAGTGCCGCAGATGCCATGACAGCATGCATGATTTACGCCTCAGTTAAGTTGGACTTTACGTGGTCGCAGCTCATCATAAATTTCATCCACTTATCATAAGAGCGCAATGGACTCTGACAGATTTTGAAATCTATGGGAGAAGCTAGATACTCTTTCTTCTGAAGGCAAAACCTCATTATGCGCCCTGGAGTGACCGACTGAACTTCTCCATCATTCTCTGAATCAGTCAGAAGAGTTGCCACTAATTTGGGATGGGTCCTTGTAATCGTAGCAGACTTCGTAAAGAACTCATCATATTTGTTCGGTTTGGAGTTGTTGACACTTCTCAACGCGGCGGCGGAACTACTTTCAGGTAACATCTTAACAAAATTCCTTATGCTTTTGAAGTAACTACAACGAAGCAAAACAAAAATTACTACTTTGAAGAAAAGCATACATAAAGATTTTATCAAAAATTACCACAATCAAGAGTCAACAACACATTTGCTAAGGAAATTTCTCCTTTGGCCACATGTCATGGCACTCACAGCTAAAAGGGAATGGGGACTGATGTCTACTCAACGAGATACACGTGACGTCGTGGAAAGTACACCCTTGGCCGAAAGTAGACAATGCCGCGGGGAACATGTGAAGTCGCGGAAAGTATGACCTCGGCTAAGTCACGCATGGCCACGAAAATTGTGCACACGGCCACGAGAGGAAAAGGAAACCCTAAAAGCTAGGTTTTCAAGGGAGAAGAACTAATGGCAGCCACCCATCCATGTGCGCCTACTTTGTATAATAATTGGCCTCTTTACTATCAATGCGACGACTAATATTACTACGATACTGCTAGCAGAGAAGAATCATTCATACAAAAGTATTTCTACGGGTTTATGGAGGATATGTCTATGGCTAGGTTTACACCAACAAAAAAAGGAACGGAGGAGAAATGTTGGAGCACATACCTGAGTACGCTCGCCAACTCCTCTCGCTTTGTCGCTAACGCGAGACGTGAAAACAAAGCCAATATTACAAAATAAAAATAAAAGATGTGCGACCCTTTTATATATACATATTACTTTGGAGTTTGGGTGGAAGAAGGTTTCCTTTATAAGCACAAAGCACTTTTGAAATAGAGTGGAGGAAGGTTTCTGCTTAAGCTATGCACGGAAAAAGGCAACCAAAGCCCGCGAAGGCAACGCTCCATGGCGCCACCAGTCCGCGGCCAAGACAATGCCAAACAGATTCGCTCCCAAACGGCCATCTCTACCGCTCTCCATGCCAACGCCCAACACCCGCGTTCAAGCCCCAAGAGTCCGCTCTCCACGTTGCGGCCCGAGCCCCAACCGGCGCCATCCTCTCCGCGCGTCCAAAGACAACGCTACATTGGCCTTTCCAAGCAAGCCAACGCTCCATTGGCCTTTCCAAGCGAGCCACGCCACCGGCCCTTCCAAGCTAGCCTCACCATCGGCCCTTCCAAGATAGCCTCGCCATCGGCCCTTCCAAGCTAGCCACGCCATCCACCTTTCCGTAGCCGTTAAAAGCAGCGCCATCTTGGCCGTTCAAAGCAGCGCCATCTCCACCAGTCAAGGAAGCACCATCTTGGCCGTTCAAGACAGCGCCATCTCCATGCATTTCGTAACCTAGCCGGCTAGCAATATTCGCCACTCTGCGGACCAAGTCGCAGTACCACCTTTGCCAATTAGTAGCCAAAGTTGCAGTGCTGAGGCCAGCACCCCATGGCCAAACCAAATTTATGCGAAACCGCTGATGCAAGGATCGCAGATTCTTCGTGCCTCCTGACAAAGGTTAGCCAAATCTCCCTGACAGTCTCTTCATGACTTGTTGCTTCGATTTTATCCTCATCTGTCACCATCTAATGCTTACCCCGCAACAATGCCCTTTGTTCCGAGCTAAGCGGGGGACTTAATGTTGATGGTGGTTTTTAGCTTAGGGTTAAATCAGAAACCTTGCATCCGATATGACGTCAACTCGCAAGGAAACAGAGCCACATGTGCTAAGCTCTCCACCGGCATACTTATTGAGCCGCTCAATACACTTACATGAAATTTATCCGATGGCGAATGTAGCAACCATCCCACATGTTCTGTGAATTTCGGCGCCTCGCATATATTCACTTAATATAAGTTCCTATGAATGCCTTTTATGCCATGTTCTCCGGCTGAACTCTTAATGTTTATATGGCATGACGATTTGTGTTCACTCGCAGCAGAGTAGCACGAATCTCCAAGTAACAAGAATAAGATTTTTGCATAAGGTATTCAATCAGAAAGCATGCTGCTCTCTGGCAACGAACTTAAAAGAGCTCTGTGTCGACACATAAAATTCAGTCAATCGTCCCCGACTAACTTGCGAAGTTAGGGTTTCGCGCCTACGCGCAAATATACCGCACCTTGCTTGTCAAAATTAAGCCTAAGCAAACTAAGTAATTAATCCGCCATGGATTAGCAAGTGCAGAACCTCGCTCAGAATAAGAAAAACATGGAGCCGCAGCAGCAAGAAGAGGCATGGCCATGCCCAAGTCCAGCTAGCGCCATTGGCCACGCCCTGACCCAATTTCTCGACCAATCAGGTCGCTCTAAACTCGCCACACTCTCACCAGAAGTATAGTCATGCCTTATGTTTGGCCGGCCCCCTTTTGGGGCCAATCAAGTTGCTCTGAACTTGCCACCATACATTAAAGGCAAAACACACCCTGCCGCGCCACCATACTAACTGGCAAGCCAACGCGCCCTACCACAACAACATATTGGTCGGCATGCCAACATGTCACTCTACCGCGGTAGCATGCCAACATGCCAGTCTACCGCGTCAACTTCACAAACATGCCACTTCGTGGCAACCTGCCATATATCCACCCACGGAAATTCCTACTCTCATGGTCGTTTCCACACTATGGTCTTGCCATAGTTCCTTTGGCAAAGCCATGGCACCATTTGCACAAAAGTAGCACCATGCCGCAGCTGCATGCCACGTGCACTAATTTGGGTTTCGACAGGCCAAACCCTAATTTGAGCAAATTGCTACCAAAGCCAAATAACATTCCCAAATCAATAGGATTGGCGTGGCAACATGGCCAATGTTGCCACGCCACATGTGGATCCGACTCCACGGAGCCTTGGCCACACCAAACCCTAATTCTTCCACGGCGCCTTGGCCACGCCAAGCCCTAATTCTTCCACGGCGAATTATTCCACGGAGCCAATTTTTAGCTTTGGCCATGCCGCAACATCACTGGCATACCACTGTGCCGCGGCTACTAGCATGCCGTTATGCCATGGCTATGCCACTGGCATGCCATTAGCATGCGGCTGACGCCACTTTGCTATACAAAAAGATGTGGCCTTAATCAATGGCCATCCTTCTTCATGAGATGCAATCTCAGCCATCCAAGTTCGCCACCGAACTGATGGACTTGTGGCAACTCTTAGGCGAACAACCGCCTAAACCCAACGACCATGGCTACGCCAGGTGCCACTTGCACCATCGTGCCACTGGCATGCACATGTCATGACACAATGCCGCTGCGCCATTATCAGGCGCCAACACAAGGTAGCCACAATCAACGGCTACCCTTATTCATAAGATGAGATCTCGGCCATCGAAGTTCGCCACCGAACCGGTAAGCTCGTGACAAGTTTTAGGAAACTAGCCAAAACGAGCCTAGCATCACATGCTATTTACCTGCGGCAAGCCTCTCAATTTTAACTTGCCACACGTAGCAAAGTGCTACATTTTTTCCACAAAAACACTCGAGACATCAAAATATGTCATAAACCTGGGGATGATCATCGGGGTATTGGTGCAAGCGATTTACAGCGTGCGGCATGCAATGCGCCCGTTATAAGAAAGTGTCATGAAGTCGGATAATTAGTGGTGGTGAAAATTAACGATGTAAACAATTCATTTTCTTCATCATGGAAGCGTAATGACTGGAGGTTACACGAATTCACTTCCCTCATCATGGAATCATAACGTCTAAAAGTTATACGTTACTCTTTTCTTCCACCACTCAATCGTTTTCACTTCCTACAAGACCGTGGTCGTTTCACTATGACTTGTATAAATAGGTCACACCTATTTCCACCAAACAGGAAGTTTTGGTCGGAGAACAATACAATATCCGAAATCATCTCGATAGCTTTTTCATCCGGCTAGCTAGGTTCAACTTTACGATACAAGTCACAAAACTCCCACACTTCAGAATCAAACATTGGTCTCAACACTTTCTTCGCTTCCCTCCCTAAGACCAACCCTTCTCATTCACTTTGTGACCGTAGCAAGCCTCGGGAATGACCATTTCTTGGTTTAGGCCAGATTGTACAAATTGATCTCTCGAATCAAAAGTACTCCCGTGCAGTACATTGTTTAGGGTTTAGATTCGTTTCTCACCCACATACACTCAAAATTACCAAAATCAGCAAAAACGGTTTTCACCCTCAAACACATGTTTATTTCGGATCCACTTTGCTCATATTCGGATGAATAACTTATAGTGTGAGTCCTTAATGATTCTCAACTCTTGTTGACATGGAACAGAATTATGGTTGGTTTGCCATCAGTAAGGAACAGAGAAATGATATTGAAAACTCTTTTTATCAAAATAGAAGGTTGAAGAAGGACTAGATTTTAAGGATCTCGCAACAATGATGAAGGATACATCGGAAGTGATCTTAAGGTTTGTATTTTTCTTAGTTGTGTGCATAACTTGATATCTTAATCATTTGTGACTTTGACTAACATGAGCAACAACTTTGGATGGAACTGTGTATGATCATGACTTATCGTCCCGTTAGAGAATTAATACAACAAGAAATGAAAAAGGGTTTGGTAATTATTCTCCCTCAGATCTACTTATAGTCATTGACATAACTTCGCATTTCTGTTTACTAAAATGTTGAATTAACTGCTATTGGTTTATATGCTCTATGTTAATTACCTGTAAAAATGTTTGGAGGATGTAAAATAATACATTTCTTGTTCGAATGGCGATGAATGCTAAGCCTTGCAAACAAGGCCTGGAGTTGATTTTGAGGAACACAATCATTCGCATTTAAAGTATGTTGATTGTGCCTGTTGTAGGATTTAATAGTTGTCGACTAGATTAGTAATACTCTAGTCTGAAGTATCTTTCTTTTTGTGTTGTCAGTCATGCCACTTTTATGGTTCTTTTTTATTAGTAAGTTACAATGATATCTTTGGGTATATATTTGGGTACATGATATTTTTGAATTACGTTTCTCTGAAGGAAGTATGAGTACTCTTTGCTAAATTTGGCGCTGAGTAGGATGAATGGGTGAATGCATAGAAGGCAGTTCGTGAGCGTTTTATCCATATCAAGCCTTAGAATGTGGAACAGTTGAGGTTGGAGATCTTTTCGTTTGCTTCGTGTAATGTCATGTTATATTTTGATCAATTCTCGCTCTTTTAATACTTTTTAAAGTTAATTTTATCATGTCTAATTAAGCTTCTTGGGTTTGTATTCAGGAGAGTGAAGCTCAGGAAATCTACTTTGACGCCCATATTCTGTAAATCCGCGGGACATTACTGGAACAAATGCTGCATGTGTAGAGCGTGCACACGCCATTCCTAAGTGGAAAGGTCTCCTACCTAAATCAGGATAAATGGTAGGTTGCATTCTCCGGTTATCCTAATTTGCATATGCTATACGTTGTAGAACCATCTAGTTGTTTTTTTTTGAGTTGTTTGATTTTCTATATTCACCTAGTGTTTTTTTTTGATATTTAATATATGTATTGAGTATAAGTGACAATATCTAAGGATGATCTTTGTAGTTCTTATGGGTTGGTGAGAAGAAAATCTATCGAGGAACGATGTGGACAGATAAGAGCTGGAGTTGAAATGGGCTGTCCTGATTATATGATAAAGATAAGGTGCAGGAGAGGCTATCTTAAACTTTCTGGTGGTCTTGCCATTTTAAATGTCTGTCATCATTTCCTTCGACACCGTTACACTGCCATTATCTTCTTATTTTATTGGTACTGTTTTTTATGTATTTTCTAGGAGTTAAAGTTTTCTGACCTTATGTGTTGCATAACACATGCAGTTTTGTATCAGAGAAACCTACTTAAATAATTTTTAGTTCAGTTAGTTTAAGTGAAATATATTCCTTAAGAGTTTCTGAAAATAGACATGTAATTTTTAGTTCAGTTAGTTTTGAGTGAAATAGATTCCTTAAGAGTTTCTGAAAATAGACATGTAATTGTTGAATTTCCATACGAGCCATATGTTATTATCATGTCTTCAGTTGTATTCAGTGCCTTGTATTCCATGGTTTTTTCCTTTCCATTGTGCACTTCTTTGAAGACTTTCTAATGTAAGTTATCATTGTTTGCAGGAAGTAATTAGGTGTGGAAGTGTTTTCGCATGAAGTTATAGCTGTTATTAGGTATACAATTTCTTAGTTACATAATATGTTCATGATCTTTGTACTACACATAATTTGTATTCCCTTAGGACATATGAATGAACTTATAGTGATGTAAGTGAGAATGAACTGAACTTAGGAAGTTTCCATGTATTCCCCAATTATGAAATGATGCTAACTCCAGTAATTTGGATTCTCTAGACTTGGTAGGCCATGTAAGATCTTTACCAAATTAGTAAATTTTGTGCTATAGACTCGTTAAATGAACCCAAAGCACTAACATTGTGTTTAATTTCTTTCAGGTTAATGAGAAGAGTGCCCTCTTTGCTCTGATGGTTTTGCAGTTCTGCTACAAATAGAATTATTACCGCAAAAGACCATGCTTCAGTTCAGCTTAACATTGGTCATATTGATGACAGCGGTATCTATACTGGACATTTCTCCATTTTTACCCTTAGTGGTTTCGTTCGTGCCCAGGTAATGGTTGTCACTGTGTTGTTAATTTTAATTGCTTTACCTTTATTAGGCTTTGAGCTAGCTAGTTATGGTGAATTTCTAAATGTGCATTGTGAGGTTGGGTGGCTTTATAGATGAGAATCCACACTTGTAATAATTATTTATAGTTGCAAGTGATCAGGCTTTTTTTCCGCTAGTTATAATCTAGGGAAACATATAACAACGTAGTGGACTATTGCATTACATATAGGTATGCATTTTATTTGTAAAACATGGAAGTTGAATATATAATAATTGAACTAGTTTGTTGAGATTCCTTGAGCATGTGGTTCTAGTAGAGGCTTGTGTAGGCAATGATGTCCTCTACCATGCATAACCATGGGTTGTTAACTTGTTGGTTTGGCTAAGAAAGTGTTTATGGACTGTTTTTTCATAGAGTTTTTGTAACTGATATAATTTGAAATCCTTGGCACCAGTTGGACGTAACTTTGTTCTCTTTTTTGAATTGGCTTAGGTACCAACTCATTTCCTCTAGGTGCTGATTCGTATTGATGTATTTTACAGGATTGCCTACATCGAGTTCTCTGATGCCCAAGCAGCTTTCAACAAAGCAAGCCTGCAAAGGATATAAAGCTTAGTTGCGGTTATTTGAATGATACTCTATTTCATCAGAAAGGGTGGAGAACAAAGCAGCTAAGATTTGTAAGTTCCATGTATTCAAGTTTTGTAAGCAGTTAGTAAGTTTCTATGTGTTCCCTTAGAAATTTGGAACCTTCCATGTATTCCCTTAGAAATTTGTTACTTAACAGAAAAAAAAAGTTTGGTACTTAGAGAAATTTCAGTTCTTTTGTAATTTCTATCTGTTCAGTTCTTTTGTAATATAAATCTGATATGGATTGAATGAATGTGATATGAATAGATTGAAGAAATTGTTGTTGAGTGTGGATGATGAATGTATGCTGGTATTGAATTTAGAATTACGGCTTATTTCCGGCAGAAAATGAACTGCCAGTCAGCCTTGACCTGGTCAAAATTAGTCAAGGTTGACTGGCAGTAAATTTTTTTTATGTTACAAAAAAATTTGTAACGACTAGCAACTGTTTCAACTTGCCACGTAGTAACGGTTCGAGGATGTTACGACCACGTTGTTACAAAAAATTCGTAACGACCCCGAAATAGTTACCACCCGTCATTTCAGAATTGACCTCAGTCATTACGGACGCCGTTACAACCAAGAATTCGTAACGGCAATGCAGCCGTTACAAAAAAATGTAACACCCACTTTGGAAAAGGCGACGGCCGTTACAACCCGTTTTAGTAACCGCTTAGTTCTGTTACTAATCCGAAAATTTTGGTGTAGTGGGACTTATAGGTGGAAAAGTTTTAGATTGAGGTATATTTGGTGAAAAGGCGAGGGTACCCAAATATACCTCAAGCTAAAACTTTTCCTACCTATAAGTCCTTTCTCCGAAAGTGATTGTCTATGGACCGAGTCGAGACAATGCAACTACTCGGTTCACACTTAGTGTGATCTTCTATGGATACGAGATCGAGACAATACAACAACGAAGTATGTTTACTTGATAAAAAGGTTCGGACTTAACCAAACACAATATGATTGCTTATCAAGTAAATAGGAATTAACATTTGTGTAATTTACTTTAATTATAATAAAACAATTATAATGCGGAAATATAAAGTAAATGACACAGCAAGATTTTGTTAACGAGGAAACCGCAAATGCAAATTAACCCCCAGGAACTTGTCCAAAATTGAATACTCTCAGGATTAAGCCGCTACACAAAATTAAACCTAACTTCGTATAGTTGATCCCAAGAACCTAAACCTATAGTTCACCTAGTTCCGTCTGTATTCCCACGCCTCCGACCTATGAATAAGTCATGTACTTGGAACAATTCCTTTGGTTCGTATTCCAAACAAAGAAAGGAACAACAAATCTGTTTGGTATCAACTCTCTTCAACCAAGTGATATGAGTTCGACAAAGGCTCTTTCTGTTTATCTTAACATAAACTCCTTCACGGGTTCTTAGATCTATCTTATACTCAACTACCGAAGTAATTGTTAAGATTTTGCAATCAATACTTTTAATCACAAAGAATTGTATTGATACCGATCTACATAACTAATCAATCCAATCTACCACAAGGATAAACCGATTATAGTTGGATCCTCTTATACGAAACAAGTATTGTGCACACCAAAGATTATGAACCCCAAATCAGAAATCTTCAATATCTTCTTTGTGTTCAAATCTTGTTAGATCTTCAATAAACACCTGCACACAACAACTTGAATCTCTTGTGATCAATCACGCACGTAAGCAGATCATTAACAATGGATTATCACAAGATCGTCTTTAGCACTAACAACGGTCTAAAGATCCTGTCGAAACTTCGATCTAGTTTGAGTGAATCTTACATCAGAAGAGAAGATTCTCAAGCATAAACAAACTAGGTGCAATCAACGTTCAACCACCGTTAGTCAATCAAATCAATCGAAAACACAAGATAAACCGCAATTATCTAGTTTCCCACCAACGGTACTCGTAGAGCTTCTCAATCCCAAAGAAGACTTTAAACCGAGCGATCAGAAAAGATTTCACCTAATTAGGTTACTCTCCTCTCCGAATAGGCGGCTACACCCGTAACAACACAACCGAGGAAGTTTGCTTTCACGAAGGATTAGTTTGCTAAAAAGGCAAACTTCAAGTATTTATAGACAAGGAAGTTTGGACACCAAGGAATTTCCAAAACCCAAAATATTCTCAAGATATTCATTAAAGCACAAATTCGGTTTCCATAATTCCCTGGAAATGCTCTGTCCAAAAATAATGATCGAATTATCTCAGGAAAATCTATAATTAGTAAATGCACATTACTAATTCTTATTTTCCTAAAAATGAAGTTAATATCCTTAATTAAAAGATTCTTAACTTATTTATGTTTCGATCTGGGATTCTCTTCCCTTAGCTATTAAGGAATAACTTTGAACAATTAAATAATAAACATTCACATCACGTGTTCAAAGTATGTCGGCATCTTAACTTTGTAAGTTCTCTTTCACACTTACAACCTTGAAACCGATTTGCCACACTTCCAAACAAGTTTAGAATTGGTTCATATGACTTTCAAGAACTATGCGATTGATCAAATAACATTCAATCACAAATCATGGGTTTAACGGTTCTACCAAAACAAGTTTTGGTTCTACCTTCTATGTGAGTACTGTGCATAGTCACACCAGCTTTCCAAAATTCGTCTGACATTTGACTAGGTACTAGGATCGGTTCCCCACATATATATGGTATCTAACTTATATGTGTTGCACATGTCCGTAGGATCGGTTCCCCTTTGCCTAAAAACGTGTTGCACATGTCCATAGGATCGGTTCCCCTTTCTGCTATAAACCTGGTTAAACCTCATATAAGGATCGGTTCCCTTTGTGATGTACTGCACCTCTTACTAGGATCGGTTCCCCTTTCCCATATTTGGTCAGACATAAAATCACAAACCCGATCATACCATCTCAGGTGATTACTTAATATCGGTTTTACTAATAAAAGTTATACCAATGCATAAGTCAGGCCTTTGTGAATAGTGTTACCAAGAACACAACAAGTTATGAACGATTATACTAAATCACACATATTGGATGTTCACAAGATATGCAATGAATAACAATCCCAATAACGCCTGGCGATTTCCTTTTCGATTCACAAACAAGTTTATGAACTTACTTCCTTAGATCACATGTAAAACATTGTTCCCTAGGATGAAATCCTCACCTCATACCCATACATAATCACAATAACATTCAAATGATTATGGCGATGTCTTATCTACAAAGTTTAATGGTTAAGCAATAAACCTCGTATTGTATTCCTTAATACTATGTCTATCTAGAGTTCAAATATGCTTCGCAGTTTTGTTTTCAATATGCACAACTTGAAAGATACGTTAGGGAATGAAACAGTTCAAGTCAAATATCACTAACCTCAAGTAGAAGGATGAGTGTTGTCGTTGTAGCTCCTTACTTCTTCACATCTTCAAGTCTTCGCAATACTTGTAAAGTCTCATTATCCTAATACTTTCAAGCTAACCTATACGAAGTTGACTCTAGTACATAATCAAGCGACTCTTTAAATGAGTTTTGATTCACTAAAATATGACAACTAAACTTGACATACCAATGCTTGATGGGTTCAACCGAGCTATACTCTAAAATTTGGGTACCCTCTTCTTTTCACAAGGTGATCCATTGTATCCATACTTATTTATCTTAGCCATGGAATGGTTGTCAAGAACTCTCTTGTGCTTAATTGGCTAAGGAAATACCAGGTATCAAAGAAGCTAGAGGTGCTCATCCTATCAATCATTTACTTTTTGCAGATGACTGCCTTGTTTTCACTCATGCTAATTTAACCAGTGTGACTAATCTCTTACAAGTTTTTCAAGATTTTAGTTTACAATTTGGTCAGGTCATTCATTTTGACAAATCCTCTATTTTATTAAGTAATAATTTGGATCATTCCACCCGTGATACTCTTAGTCACATTAATCTAGGTGTTAAAAATATGAGTGAAAATGAAAAGTACCTTGGTTCTCCTCTTCTTGTACGAAGATCAAAAGTTAACTCTTTTGTTGAAGTTAACAATGCTTTTGAAAGAAGGTTATCTACCTGGCAAGGAAGTACTATGTGTCAAGCTGGAAGAGGTACTATGGTTAAAGTTGTGCTTAATGATGTTCATATGTACCAAATTGAGTTCTTTCAAGATTCTTAAAAATCTCATCAAAAAATTGGATACAATTTAGAGGAAATTCTTCTGGGGTTATAAAAATAATAGGGGCAACAATCATGTGGCTTGGCAAGATTTATCCATTCCTAAGGAATTTGGAAGCCTTGCATTCAGAGATCTTGAAGTTTTGAATCATGACCTCCTCACTAAGATGGCCTGGAGAATCTGCAATAATTCTGAACTTCTCTGTGCTAGAATATTAAAGGTCAAATATTACAAGAATGAAGATTTTCTTCATATCAGTCAAAAAAAAAGTTGTACTTCTTGGATCTATAGGGGTGTTGAAGTTGGACTCAAAATTCTTCAACAAAGTGTATGCATGCAAGTAAATAATGGGAGGAAAACAAAAATATGGGTTGAAAAATGGATCATTAATCTAGATGTGGTTCTTGTTCCTATATCTACTAGTCATCTGAACCACACATTTGTGAGGGAACTGATGATTCCCAATACTTCTTCTTGGAATACCAATCGATGTATGAGATTTTTAACTCTGGAGTGGTTATTCATATTTCCAGAATGAATATTAACCCTACTGAAGAAGATATAATTCGATGGAGACATACTAAGGATGGTCTTTTCCTTTTGTCAAGAGCGCCTGCAATAAACTCATGGAACCTAGAGTCACTCAAAAAATTTCTACCAACAATGTGCCTAGAGAAGTCTGGAATTTTCTTTGGAAAATGAAAGTTCCGCATAGGGTCAAGCTTTTCTTATGGAAGTGTCTCAAAGATGCAGTTCAAACAGGAGATAAAATTGCTCACTTTAATAGCAGCATAGAATCACACTGCAGCATATGTGATTCTTCTGAGGAATCCCTTTTTCACCTTCTTCTCACCTGCAGATTTGCAAGAGTCGTCAGGAGGGGACTCAATATTAATATTGATCAAGTGGCAGCAAATTTTAATAACATTAAAGACTGGATAATAACTTGGTTTACATCTTCAAGTATTGCTGGACTTGAAGATCAACATCATTGGAGAATGACTGTAATGGTTGGATGTTAGATTATATGGAAGGAAAGATGTGAACACATCTTCCAAGACAAAATACTGAATCAAATTTCAACTGTTACTCGTCTCAGATTTCATTTGCGAAATTTCTCTTTATCTCGCTCAAGCTCCACAAGTTGATATTCCTAGTCTTAGTATAGTTGATAAATGGTCCACCGAATTAGCTTGAGTTTATGTTGATGTTTCATTGATCACCCGACTAACTCTATAGGCACTTTGGTATGATATTTTTTTCTATTTCTGTACTCAATATGCGGTCAAAAGGATCCTATGCGAGACGGAGTAATTGATACCAGAGGCAGGGGATGCATGGAAGTGCTGGAAGCTCCAAGTTGGATTAAGGAGCAAAACATTCAAGAGATCCATCTCAAAGCTGATGCTGAAATTGTCGTGCAGTCCATAACATCTGATACTTTACAAGTCAAATGGGAAAATTATCATCTCATTAGGAGTATTAAAAGTTTAATAACTTCTTTTAAATTTTATACAATCACTCATGTAGATTACAATAATGTCGCTATCTGATTTCAAAGCGAGTTACAAGAGATAAACTCATTCTAGAAGAATACATGGATTTCTCTCCATGGATTAAGTCTGTTTTACAAAGGCACTCTGTGCCAGCAACCTTTTAATTAATAAAATTTTCAGTTTACCAAAAAAAAAATATCCCTCATCTTTGTGTTTTTGTTTTTTTATCCTTTCATCTTTCCAATTTAAAAACAAACCACAAATGATGTCATAACTAGGTAGATAAAGCACTCCCGCGGCAGAAAGGTAGCACTCAAGCTCAAAAGTAAACATAGAGTTCTCTAATCTGCAAATAATAAGGCTTATTTTAAATATGTTAAAGTGTGGTTTGGTAATACGAGGTCTGGATTTTGGATCGACTCTGGTGAGGTATTGGCGATACTAGGTTTTGGGAATAACTACTTAACTAGAATCAGACATTCCAGCTAGTTGATCCAGATAGATTGAGTTTGATTAATTAATTAAATATGGATACAATAAGTTAAAGAACGTATTTTGATAGGAAAAAAAGTAGACGAGATGGATGAGTACAAATACAATTCTAACTCGGGTCCTGGGCATATAGCTGGTGGTATCTCATTAACTCTAGTAAGGAGAAAGTCAGGGTTCAATCCCCTCCTTAAAAATAATAATTTTTATATTTAACTTTAGTTATATAGAGGGGTTTCACGAGGTTTGAGTATGGCAATTGGGCCAGTCCAACTGGATGGATTTAGGTAGAGGCTTGGGTCCGGCTTTAGTCTAGCAAAAAAAAAAAAAAAATCTAACCCTGTGCTAATAAATTTAATTGCTTTTGCAAATTCGTGTAATGGATGAAAATAGATGGTTAGTGTCTAAAATGATGCCACTAAACCTAAGACGCCAAAAAAAGGTTGAGGGGAGTGAAAAGACTTATCGTGTATCGAGTTACTCAAAGAATTAAACAAGAAATTGAATTGAGCGGGAATATGTGGGGAAATAAATGAGATAGAAAAACTAATATAAAAGGATGTAGCAGAGAGTTTAACCGGCTTAAGAAAATTAAGAGGCTGAGAAATTTGAGCAGTTTAGAAACAAATTAAAATTTTGTAACAGCATGCGGTCACTCAAGAGTTCCAGAAGATTTTATTATTTCATCGACTAAGGTTATGAGATGCAAAGGGGGGAAATTGCGTCGAATACAATACTGCTTATGTCCTATATGCTATGTGAAGATTTTTACACCCTAAGGCATATTCCTATGCACATGCCAAATATTGATTTTTGGCATATATGCACCCACTAACTATGGGTATGCCAAACTCATATGCCAATATGTTATTCCGGCATATTGGCATACACGACAGAGTTTCCAGCGAGCGATAGAGTCTCGGTCGCTCGATGGTCAAAATAGCGCTCGTTGGTCTTTATAACGCCAGCGATAGTCAAGCTATCGCTCGTTTTCTCGATTATCGCTTATCGATCTTCATCCAACGGCTCTATTTCCCCTATAAATACCTAATTTCAATCTCATTTCAATTCGCACCAGAATTTCTAAACCTCTCTAGAATTTCTCAATCTCCAATTCTTTTCATCACTCTTCCAATTCCAATTCCTCAGAGAGTATGGATGATAATATGAGCATTGCTGATTTCGTAGCAAGCCAATGTGCTAACGCAAATCGAAGAGCTGTTGATCGTTCCTATGTGGATAATGAAATTAGGAGAAGGAAAATTAGATTGAGAAATGAAAATAGGAGAAGTCAAAATAGGATAAGTTGAATAAGGCGGAGACCAAAATTCACTGTTGCGGAAGATGAATGTATTTGCAGGAATTATATTTCTTCTGTTGAGGATACTGCAATCGGAAATGCATTACATCACGAAACATTATGGCAAATGATTTTTGCGAAATTTCAAGAACAGACAATGAATCTCAACAATCGTGATGTTTCAGAGTTGATTCAACGCTTCAGTACAATCAGTAAGGAAGTTTATAGGTTTGTTGCTTTAGTTCATCAAGAAGGTTTAACTTCGAGGAATAGTGAAACCATGATGGAATTTCAACAAAGGTGTCATGCGGAATATCGTCGCATCTACGAAAAAGACTTCCAATTTTAAAATTGTTTCGACATTTTAAAATATTTGCCCAAATATTGTCCAATATTTATGTTTTAATTTCTCGATTGTCCACTTAAGTATTAGGTTTAAATTTGAAAATTTCTCGATTGTCTAAGTATTAGTTTAAGTTCTTATGTTTTAATTTAAAAATTATCTAAGTAAGATCGGATTAAGAATAAAATTAAGCTTAATTTTCAACATTACTCGTCAATGTTTCAAATTCATTGAACTTCGATATAATCATTAAATAGTCATTTTTTACAAGACATAAAACTAGAAAATAATATTTGAAATATATACTTTAAAGATAAAAATTTGGGACAATGTTCTTCATCTTGTTAATCTTCTTCATTTCACCAAATTTCCAATCAATGCGCTCATGAACGGTTTCTTCTTTGTTTATCTTCTTCTTTGGCTTCAAATTTGTTTTGTCTTGATTTTCCTTGCCTTGAACTTTTCTTTGCCTTTTCTTAGTTGCGGTTTTGACTTGGTTGATATCCAAAACTTGGAGACTTCTTTGCTTCTTACTTAATTCTTTATACTTATCACATATCTTCTTAACGGCACCTTCAAGCACTACTCCCGAACAAATCAAGTTGTGTTGCCGAATCAAGTTGGGTTTGAAATTGTGACATTTGGGAAATTTCAAAAAAATAAAATAGATTTAGAAAGAGAGAAATAGAGAAATTTAGATTAGGAAAAAGATAATAGAGAAAAATTTTGTGTAAAAATTTTTGGGGTAAACATTTGAGTTTGAAAATTACCTATTTATAGCGATAAAGGACTAGCCGTTGGCGCTAGAGTTAATATCGGTCGATATTATGAATAACGCCAGTGATAAACACTCTATCGCTGGTGTTATTCATAATATCAACCGCTAGAAACTCTGTCGCTCAATGGTTTTTCCATAGTGGCACAACTCGTTTGCCATGCCACCTGGTATGCCAAACATCATTTTTTGGCATGTGCATAGGAATAGGCCTAAGCAGGTAAAATTATTTGCCTATTACAACATAAATTAAGAAGAAAAAAGAAATTGAATGAGGGGACTAAGGAAAGAATGCATGCTAAGCTAGAGAATTCGGGACCCATAGATGTACCAATTTTCGGGGAATGAGATGCCTCCCGGATTTGTTTACACTTATGTCGGGTGAAGGAGACTAAATATCTTCGGAAGAGGGAAAGGTCACTATGAAGAGGCGAGAGATCGAGGTCTATGGGTACATAAGTAGAAGTTTAAGACATTTTTAGTCAGTTTGTTTTACAGTTTCTAGATTTGCTAATTGCATGTTTAAATTTACTTATTAGTTTTTCTTGGTGTTGATATAAGATTAGTATTGCTTCTTCTTTTTAAAGGGGGAATAATCTAATTATGTTTCAGGTTAATTCTATTTGACTGCGTTGTGTTTAGTCTTTCCTAGTTAAGTTAATTATTTTGGTAATCTTAGTTGATGCTAATTTTCTATATGTTAAATCTGAAAAGGAAAGAAACTGCTTGACAAGATAAATCAAGGGATCCAACGATATTGATTTCAAGAGATCGAATGTATCATAAATTTATCAAATAGTCTACCAGGATCAGAGATAAGGAATTAGGAGAGTCAGAGTATAATATGGATAAGAGAAAGGAAACATCGGGAAACCATAATCCGAAAGACCCTAAAAATGTATTAATATCTTAGCACTCAAAATATCAAAAAACTGAAAGAGACCAGGTTATGAAAGACTACTTAGATAAACCATATAACAGGTGGAGGACTAATAAGACATAAAGATTCCTGAGAATAGGCTTCATAAAAATACCAAGGAGTTTAGGGGATATGATAGTGTGATACGTATTGATCTCTATACCTTGGTAACTATTACTATAAAGGCGGAATTCAGAATAATAATAGACGAGAAACTTTAGAAAACAGAACACAAGTAGTAATTCGAAGAAAATATCTTCTCTTAGATTATGAACAAGAAAACGATTACAATTCTCTCTTTGTTACGCTCACAATCTTCTCTAAACAGTGGATTAACCTTAAACTGTTTGCTAAGCTTACACAAGTATTGTCGTAAGCTTTCTCTAGGTTTTTCTGTGCCTAGTATCTGTAGGTGCGTCTATATCAAGAACACACTAACTGGATGTGTTTAGTTATGAGCTAAACATCTCTATTTATAGGCTTGGTTTGGTTTTCCAAACCTCTTAGGAATATATTTTCTTTTGTAGGACTAATTCCTTTTCTAGGTATATTACCAAAACTAAGAATACTGCTCAAAACAATACTCCTTCCTAAACTAGGAATTTATCCTAAAAAAGGAATCCTTCCTGTAGTTACAAGATTTCCTACACTACACCCCTCATTAGATTCAACACAATTAATCCATTTGAAGATGAATAACTATGAATTTGATTGATTATTTTCTTGAAGTGTTTACAAAGAAAGATAGAACAGAATTAAGGAAATTACAATCACTCTAAAGTTTCTCTCTCTTAATGTCTTTCTTAACAATTCAAAAAAGACCTCCTACAACAGACTGACTCAATCCTTTATATAGGGTAGTATACAGTGGATGACAGCTAAGCTGTCCTTTATTTTCGGGAATATCTTGCGAAGTGTCGCAAGTGTATAAGTGTTCGTCCTCGCGACACTCTTAACCTTCGCCAGATTTTCACATCTTCCTCGTGTTCTGGCTGTCGTCATCCATTGCGTCATTTATTTTACTTCCCCACGACTCCTTCGTGATGTGGTATTTATTAATCTCGCGAAGTATTGATGTCGCGATATTCTGATCCTACATCTTGCCTCTTCTCATGTCTTTTCTGCGAAGGAGAAAATGTCATGAGAACCAATATTTTAAAATGCCGCAATTGCTCATCTTTATCTTGCGATTGTTCACTTTTATTCGTTTTATTCATGTACGGAATTTATTACGGTGTTTCTTCTTCCACTCTTTTCTTGACACGTCTCTTTCAACCGCTTATTCTTGACCATTCACGTCCCATCTCGCATTAAATGCATTTGTTTTCTCGAGGATTCTCTTCTCTATATATAGTTTTCTTACCCTTCTCTTTTTCTCTTTTATTTTCCCTCTGCAACTTTCCTTCAACTTTCTTCCTCCGCAATTTGTGCTTCTGCTACTGTAATCCTCCCCTTCAATTCTCTCAATCTTCGATTCTCCATTCATTCCCATACCCTAATAATGGCTTCACTTGGTTGTACATATAAACCCCTTTTCAATGAAGTTCAAAAGAATTTGCAGGAGAAGGGTTTCACTTTATCAACCATTCCTGATCAAGAATCTTCGTCTATTCTCATCGCAAATCGTTTTCTCGATCATCGGTGTGATGACTTAAAATCATAGTCTCGCTAGGTCAACTCCTCGCAGGCCTTCCCATTCCTTTATAAAATCCCGAGATACCATTATTCTATGAGATTCTTGCTCATGAGAAATTCTCGCGAGCTATTTATCAATTGAGCGGCGACTGCATCCGTCTGATGCTTGAATTTACAACCGTGGGCGCCGGTAAAGGATCTTTATATTCGATGATGTTAAGGATCCTAGATTCGCAAACTTAGAAATAAATGAGAAGTATACCGTGGAAAACTTTTTTGAAAATTATAAAGTAATAAATATGAGAAATGATAAATCTCGTTGGGGTGCTCGGTTGAAAAGAAAAGATAATATTTCCGATGATAAGCTACTTATGCAAGATATTGATTGGCACTTGGGTAACAATAGTACTCCTCGTCATTCCAAAGATGAGAAATGGTGGGTTGTTCCTTTATTTTTGAAGGGACCCTATATCGTGAGTTCACATGTACTCCCCTGCGGATCTCGCAAACTATCATCCTTGGGAATTTAAGTGGCCCGAAGACAAAAGAGGTATATTTCCTATTTCGGGTTTTGCTTTTGCGATATTCCCGATGACAAGCATTTATTGAATTTGCAAAGTTTACGGGTTGACAAACCGAGGAAGAGTTATGAAAGAAACCCAAAGGCGAGCACCTCAGCGATACTTCGATCGATCACGAATGAAGTAAGAAATATCTTCTTTGTTATCCTTTAACGATATTGTTGCCTCTGTTTCTTATCTTCATTCGTGTGCGAAGGTTATTCAAGAAACCGACATCCCCGGCTGCGAAGGTTAAGGGCAAGAATAAAATTACTCTTCGCAAGGACAAGTCTTCTGCTCCACTTTCTAAAAAACGGAAAACCCATCCCTCTTCTCATTGTAGTTCTCAAACCATTGAGAGCTCTGATGAGGATGAAAATGAGGTCGGTACTTCCTCCGCGAAAGAGAATCACTCGACTACTTCTGTTATGGCGCAATTGTCTAATGTCTTCTCCGATTCTATGCAAGGATTAGGAGATGATCATTTAACTGCTACTTGCGAAGCTCTCGCTAAAATTTGCGATGCCCCGCTATTAGAGGATAATGAATCTTTTCGCATGAGTTTCCCGAACATTGACTTCAAGTCACTTAAATGCTCTCAATGCTTTGGTATGTTCATATTCCTTTGTTTCTCTGTAATTTTGATTATAAGCTTTACCTTAACAATTTCTTTATTTTCCTTTACAGTCTGGGAGAGCTTCCTTTGTTGTTGCCTCAGATCTCGAGAAAAGACGTGACAACCTTGAAAAGAAAAATCTCCAACTTAAAGAGAAGATCCAAGAACTAGAAACTGAAATTGCGATGTCTCGCAAGAAAGATGAAAGAATTCAACAGTTGGAAGTTGAGTACGCTTCTCGTAAGACTAAAATGTCTACTCTTCAAAGTGCAAATCAACAAATTTATGGTATAAAACTTTTACTCTTCAAGTCGCCTTTATTTTGTCACATACTTTTCTTTGCATGATTTATTATTTTGGCAGACATATATAATCTTTCTGAAGAAGCCATTCTTCTCCATTCATTTCCCGAGCCTATGGACAATGATGTTCTTCTCACTCATCTCAACGAATCTTTAAGCAGTTCGTCAAACAAAATTGATTTCCTTTCGTTAAATGAACTTCAAGCCAAATATCGTCTCTTAGAGATTGAGCATAGATCTAGTTTAGGTTTAGCCAACCGATTTAAACAAATGTATCTTGATTCCCATAAGAAAACCAAAACTTTAAGGAAGAAAATTAGTGGTCTCATAGATGACAAAGACCGTATTGCTAATAAAGGTGCACAGGCATTAGCAAAATTTCAAAAATCTCTTCTCGAAGTACAAATTGAACGAGACGAATCTCTTCGTCAAAATGCCATACTTAATGAGCGAGAAGATCAAATTCGTTCGCTTCTTGTTATAAATAATGATGATGAATTCGCTTGGGCTGCGAAGGTTCTAGATAATGCCGGGAGTAACTTAGGTGTTGATGTTAGCCTTCATGCCGAGCATACCGCCTTGGTTAAAGACATGATATCGACGAGAGAATGTTGTTTATTATACTTTACTGCTCCTTATCTCTGGAGTATTGTTATTGTGTTGTTAATTCATTGTCATATGTTTTGCATAATCCGAGAAGAGATTTCAAACGAGGATTGAAGAACTTGAGTCTGAAAAAGGGGAACTCATGAAGGCCTTTCTCTTCGCAATAACAAGTATTCTAAGTTGAAGAAACAACGCAAGTTACGAGTGGCGAAAACAATAATGTTGTTCGTTTTCGCAATCAAACTATTGAAACGGTTTGCAATGATCACCGCATTCCTCTTAGTTCTTATCCTTGTCTTCGCGATGATATTCCCGAAGATATGCCTTTCTCGGATGTCTCTGATAGTGAAGCTAGCGAAGAAGAAGAATCTGGCGAAAAGAATGATGGAATTGAAGAATCTGACCAAGAAGAAGAATCCTCAAAGAAATAACTTCTTTTTTCTTCTTTCGCTTCTTGTAATATCTGTGTATATACTCTTTTAATCTTCTTGGATTGCTAAATATGAATTCAACCTTTGTTTTCTTTACTTGTGCATATTAATCAAGCAATTCTCCTTTATAATTCAACTGACCAGCATTATGAATACATAAATCCATCATGTGGAAATGAATAACAAGATTTTATCCTATTCATTCCCATACTTGCCTCTGTTATTCATTTTCAAATGAGAGATTTAACCAATTGTCTCTAAGTAATGGAATCTCTGACTTTCGCCTTTATTATTTGTAACTTTATGATGGAATATAATCGTTTTCGCAAGCTTATTTGCTTCCTCAATTTTATGTATGTCTATTTCTTTAGTTATGTTGAAGTTTATTATTGCGACAAGATCGCAGGATGCCTTCGCATATGAAGAAATCTGTTGATCTTGCCTTATCATTCTTGTGTGGTCTTATTTTGCCTTCCTAGTTAAAGGTCTTATTTCGCCACCCCTCGTTGCGATAAAATCGCAGGACGTCTTTACATTTTCATGTAATGACCCATTGACCTTGTCTTACCATTTGTTAAGTATTTTTGCCTCTGCGGGGATATTTTATTTGCGATAATATGACAGGCTTAAATATTCTTGCGAATGTAAAATCCCATGACATTGCTGCGTCTTCGCGATTTGAAATCGCAGGACGTCTTTGCATTTTCATGCAAAAACCCATTGATCTCGCCTTATCCTTGCGTCGGTATTATTGCCTCTCAGGATCATCGCACAAATATGACAAGCCTAAATTTCCTTGCGAAAATAAAGCCTCATGAAATTTGCGTCTTTTGACACTTATCATCTCCCTAATGGAGGGTGCCGCCCTTATCTTCTCCCTGTTTGCCCCTTCAAGGAGGCGTACATCGGCCATATAAGACTAGCTCCTCCCATCCGGTCTTAACAACAACAGTTGTTTTGCAGCCCTCTTATCCCTTATACCTATATGGCTTATGGTTACGAGACGCACCCTAAGTGGAGTTTTCTTCGGGCCGAGTGCAGTATATACCAAGACTTGCCAAGAATGGCCGAGACACTTCAAATGCCCCGGGCACTCTTGGCTCAACCGTAACCCAAGCACCTCGAGCATACTCGACTCCTTGGAAGAGACCCTCGGGCGTCCAACGAGGGGGTATAACCATATTTATATAGTTGTAAATCCAAGGTATCTCTCCGGATAGGCTTTCATGGGCCCCAAATCTCCATGACTCAGGTTCCAGGAGCGTGTGTAACCTTTTCCCGAGCCATGTCAAGAGATACCCCCTTATATGACGCACTTTAGGTCTTACATTTGCCCTCTTGAAATATCATTCGCGAACTAGGTGTACGCCATAAAGGTTCGTCCCATTCACTCACTCTTTCATTTTTGTTAATTCATCCAATCATTCATTTTGTTTGCGAAGCTATCGCACAATCTTACATTGTTTAATCATTTTTGTTTTTCAATTCTTCAATCTAATTGTCATACATTCTTGATGGCGAGACCCTCGCATATTTCTTCTTCAATTATTTTTTCTTCCTCTTACCCTTAACAAGCTTTTGTTACTACCTTTTGATGATTACTCACTTCTTACACTTTTTGCTCCTTCTGCTCTCTGCTTCTTCACCATTCAAATCTCTTAATGATTCCTTTCCATCATAATTTTCAACTGTTTTCATGCACCTGTTTCGCAATGTATCTTCTCCTCTTACATTAATGGCATCCACCATCAATCTTTCTCTTCTTTGTTCATCTTTTGCATGTTACTTCTGTTGATGGGTGAAAACTACTCCTGCAGAATTTAGTAATTTGGGGTGTGGATGAGGAATGAATCTAAACCTTCAACAAATGCACTGCGCGGTGAGTGCTTGTAGATTCGAGAGATCAATCTGTGCAAGTCCGGCCTAAACCAAGAAATGGCCGTTCCGGATTTGTTTTTGGTCACAAAGTGAAGGAGATGGGGTTGATCTTAGGGAGGGAAGCGAAGAAGGTGTTGAGATTGTGAAGGTGTTGGCTTGCTTATGACTTGTAACAGAAAGATGAGCAAGCTTACGGTTGATGCAAGCAGGCCCTGAGTGTTTGAATACGGTTTGTATTAACACTTGGTTTCTGTCGTCTGAACTTGTATTGTTCTCCGTTATTCCTTGTTCTTTGGAAATAGGGCGGAGACCCTATTTATACAAGTCATTGAGCCTCATTCACGTTTCTCGTGGGAAGTGGAGGTAGTGGAATGATGGAGTAGTGGAGTTGTGTGTCGGTAACACATGACCAGTCTTGCCCACTTTTCCTGTTCATCTCTAACCGTCCATGACTTCCTAACACGTTCTTGTGATGGCGCGTTGCCGCCGCACGCTGTAAACCGCGAGACCAATACCCCATAAGTATCCCTGATTTGCGACATGATTGATGTCCCGGAATGTGGATCGTGGATCCACGAAAGATAGCATGTAATGTCAATTGAATAATCTGCGTTATTCGGAAAGTCGATACTTGTGAAGTATCGTGTGTATTCTATGCGTATTTGCATTACGGTGTGGTAAAGTGACGGGTAATGACTCCTCACTAACCAAATAACTCCCGACTGTGGTTGTATAACCAAGCTGGTGAGGTCGGACGGACGAGATGATGTTTGAGACACTCATCTATGCACCACAGTGAAATTAGGGTTTTTAAAGAGGTGCAAGCATCACTCTTTTAGCTTGGTCGAAACCAAGCGTGGGAAGGATTTTGGAGAGGATCGACCAAACATGCGTGTTGACGGCATGATGGTGTAGGTGCTTGTATTCCGATTCCCTCATGAAAGCGCGATCTGGGCCACTCGATTTGACCGTCAAAGAGGAGTGGTCGAAATTGATTTTGCGATAAGAGTTTGATATCGCAAGAAGCCACGCGCCATACCCTTTTCCGGCACGTTTTCCAAGACGACCTAGCTTGGTCGGTCTTGGCCGGTTGGTTTGGCGTGTAGACGGTGTAGGTGATGTTCACGCCTATGTCTTACCGTCTCATGAAACGTGATCTAAGCCACCCAATTCGTCCGGTGAAGTTGAGTGGTCGAGATCGATTTGCAATTTGGGAAGTGTAGCCACGCATGTTTGAGCGGGCGTTTTGATTGGCCAGGCATGATATGCCTTGGCCGACCGCATGGAGAGGTAGATGGGCCCACGGTGGTCATCTTTGGTATGACCGGACCTGCCGATTTGATATGTGACCCTCCATTCGTGCCGGAGAAGATGGACGCGCGTGATGGCTCGAACCCTAATTTTGGCTTTCAAAGCCGCGCGACCATGCCATTTCGGGTGGACGATTGTGTTGTAACCAACCACGGTTGGTTTTGACCGAGCGGTCAAGTGTGAAGGCGGTCACATGGTGATTGTGTCGACATGCTCCGGGCCTTTGAGTCTACATCTACACCCTCCATCTATACCTGCGAAGATGGACGGTTGAGACGTTTTGCGGCACATGTAATATGCCGCAAACCCCGATTTAGGGTTTTCCGTCCATAATGCTTGGTATGGACGGTTTTTGGCAAGCGAAGGCCGTGTGTATTCCATACCGCTTGGGGGTGATGGAATTGATCCGCGGGTCATCCAATCATGCTTGTGGAGTTGGATGACTGCGATCGGGATCATATCCGCAAGCGAAGGCCGTGTGTATTCCATACCGCTGGGGGTGATGAATTGACTGTGGTCATCCAATCGGCGCTTGTGGAGTTGGATGATCATGATCGATCATATCCGAGACCGATATGCATCAAGTCCGGATGCTCAACCGGGCTAGTATAACACACCGAGAGGGGCCAATCGGGCTAGTATAACACACCGAGAGGGCTCGGGCTAGTATAACACACCGAGGATCAGCACTGACGGGTATTTCGTACATGGTTTCATTATAGTGTTTGAGGTTCGTGTTACTCGTAAGAGTAACACTCGACTGCCATGCCACACCGATAATGAGTACAGAAATACAAAGGCTGATATGAAATTCACAGGAAGGGATTGTTGCTACATGCTCCAACTCGGAGGAATTTCATGTATTCTGGAGAATGGGATTGTTGCTACATGCTCCATTCTTGGTGAATTAAGTGAGGAGTATCCGTCACTTATAAACGGCTTTATCTTTTACAAGATGTCGGCGCATGATTTTTCAGGTTTTTACAAATTTTAACCTTAAACGAAAATCCACCATCAACATTAAGTCCCTCGCCTAGCACATAATGGTTACATTTATTGTGTGGTAGGCATGAGATGGTGACATACATACGTGAGAAAGCGGGATAAAAGGAGTTTACCCGGAAGAGTGTTGGTCGACCGCTAGTTTCCCACGCCGTTACGCTTGTATGGAATCCTTTGGTGGGGCCGGTTTCTTTCTTTGGGTATTTGAATCAAAAGAGGAAACCAAATAAGGGAGGAATCCTTCTTCTATTGGGATTCTTCTAATTTTTTGTCTATAAAAGAGACAAAACCCCTTTCTTTTCCTCACGAGTTTTTTTTTTTTTATATTTTTTTTTTAATTGTTGAAGCAGCTCCCGGGTCTTCACTGCCGTCGTCAGTTGCTGCCGCTGTTGCCGCCGGAGCTGCTACCGTGCGCCGTTGCCGGAATCAAGCTACGTGGCGCCGCCCGAGGTAAGTTAAAGCTCTTTTTTTTTTTTTTTTTTTTTTTTTTTTTAGAAATTAAAACCCTAGTTTGTTAGGTAAACACTTTTGTAAGACATTTGCATGCTTAGCTTTTTCCGCCATCTAGCTTGAATCCCGTAGACACAATTCCCATGAATAAAGAAAATTGTGTTGTGATGTATGCGGATGAATGCGGCCCGCCGTGTATGCTTTTAACGTGGGTCTTATTCACATATGCTTGACTGAAATTTGAAACTTATACCGACTTGAAAGTTATACGGGAGAACTTGAAGTCAATACCCGGACCGAAACTTGTGGGACTAAAATTCGCAATTGCATCAAATCGATCAATTTCGTGCTTGGGATTTGAATGGTATTTGGACCGCCATTGCATGCTCCGCTCGTGAGTTGTGTCTTGTCGTGTGTGACTACACTTCTCATGTGCTTTCATACAAGTTCTAACTCTGCTCTTTTATCTCATTCGGTAGAAAGAAGAGAACTCCTATCAACATGTCTTCTCAAGATAATGTGGTGCCAAGTTAGGAAGTGTTGACAAACTTCAAGGATATGCCGAACATCAATGATGAGTTGTTCATCTCGCTTTTCCAAATATTAGGAAGCATCCTTCTCATAAGATAGTCTTGCTTTCCGATTGTAAAATATGGATGCCGACCCATTTTCTTCTTCCGCACTTGTGATGAGATTTTGTCTCCAAAGGAACGAATATCCGCCTTCTCCTATTGACTTCAAGATTTGCCATGCTCCACTGGGTTCTTATGAAGGATGGATGAGACGCATGTTGAGTAATGAGGGCATTAAGGACAATTTGACCAAAGCACAAATTCTTGATGCGGTCATGGCATCTGCTACCCTCGAAATTAGGAAAGACACCGCGGCCTCGATCACCTTCATTTCTGGCGTATTTCCACTCACACAAGCCATATCTAGATGGGGAGAGATGACTATTACTTTGGAGAGTGTAGCTGCATTAATGAACCTCCGCGTTGTTGCCGGGAAGTCTTTCTTACGAACTCTCCCCGACACGGAGGAGAGTAATTATGCCGCTATACTTCAAAAGGTGGCGGGAATTCGACAACTGAGAGAAGGAGGAGAAAAAGACACGTAAATGCTTCTACACTGGGTGGGTTTCGGAGTGGTCTTCTCGCAGAGTTGGAAAACGAGCTCACCGATCGCGTTCTGTCTCTATGGCTATCCAGAGACGTATTTGATGACGGTTCCGGAAAGAGGACAATTAGACGTAACCTTGTCAAAATTGCTATAAGGGTCAGCTGGCAGGTGAAGTTCTTCCTCTAGGTGCATTGTTCCTTGATCGCGTATTCTCACCTAGACGCTTTAGCAATGGATATGCATGTTTCTAACGGGCACAAGAAGGTGGAGTCGCACGTTCACTTCGCTTTCACAGCGCTCTTATGGGAACACTTCTTGAAGTTATGCTCCTACTCCCGCACCTTCACTCGTTAACTTGTACGGCTGCTCGAGAATACTCCGATGGAATAAGAAGGCCCTAAAGCCAGTGCGAAACTTGTGGAGGTATTTGACAACATTTCTTCCGTAGATTTTCGTCCATGGGGGCCGATTCACTCTTCCATCGTTCACCCAAAGACCTTTGCCGACGATCCCGGCGTTGTGTTGCGACCGATGTTGAGACCATGAGATCCGGGAAATTATTTACATGCGCAGCTGCATTCCAGGATATGTCCTGCCTCTATTCAACGGAGAATTTTACGTGACTCCGCATAACATTGATGTGGCTGCTCGCCGATGGGATTTGATCAGGGTGTCCCATTTATCCGTCCACTAGGGGCTCCTAAGAATTCCTTCCACAAATTCTTAACGCCAATGTGTTCTTAGACCGGGTGAGCCTTCCCTTCGCCTATTGGGAGAAACCCGGTGGTGACCGACAGGTGTATAAAGAATTTTGGGGAAACAACTCGTTGATCTTCCAGAAATTTTCAAGAGTGTTGTGACGAATTCCCAGTAGTGAGCCATCTGCGACGTCTTGACGAAGCATTTTGTTGAAGCCACTTCCATCCAAACGGACAAGAGCCGAGGATTGCGGTCCCAAGTAGGAGAGAGACCTAAGAGGCAAGCATGCGGTCCGGTAATCCTCAATTCTTCTAATATGCAGTATTTAAACCTCCTCCCATCGGTTCTTTCATTTCTCCAGTGTAAGTTCTTCTAAAACGATCTTGTTTTAAATCGGGGAATCTCGAAAGATAATGCCTTCACAAGGTTGGCACGCATTCAAAACGGGAAGGCCGGCGATCGGGTCATCATGCCGAGAAGTCCGGCAAAGACGGACCTTCATGTCGAGAAGTCTCAGCAGACGGACCTTCATCCGAGAAGTCTCAAGCACGGGACCTTCATGTTGAGAAGTCCTGAGAAACTGCTCCTTTTCCGACAATGACAGAGATGATGCGAGCTATTCCGGTTGAACAAGGCGCTTCCCTTAATGATCTTGTCGACGGGTCGTGATGGAAATCGGCACCCCGAGTGGAAATAGATGCGGAAGGAATGCAAGAGAGACGGTGGCCATTTGTGGTTGAGAGACGGCTCCCCTTGACATCCATCCCGAACAGGCTCGGACCGTATGGCTATTGTGGTGACTTCTTCCGAAAGGCCTCCAGAATCGACAAGACTCCGCGGTCGCCGAATTGCCGCGTGATGCGGCCTCGGGGCTTTGTTCGATCCTCTTTCTTTGTCCCTTATCCGAGGTCATGTGTTGGTTGGTGGATTCAGCGTGCGGTTCAGTTTGAAAAGTTGTACACGACAAACGGAAGAAACACGACCATATTGCTACCACCCTTGAAGCTCGTGAGTCGTCTTGCATTGGTCAACCGCGTCCAAGAAGCTTTAGTTTCCATCTGGGGATGAGCGCTAACGGCGACCGGTGGAAACAGGGCCAAGAGGTGATTGAAGATTGGAGGTGCCATCTGGACGTGTTTGCGCAAAGTGATGCTTCAATGCTCCCTGGTTCTTCAAAGGGTTCTCCGAGATTCTGGAGCTCCAGAACTACATGATGAAGTCCCTTCCGCGGACCGTGTTGCTCGTCAGGAAGAAGAGGTTGAGAGGTTGTCTAAAAGAATCTGGAGCCGGCAGGCCGTGCTTCAAAGGATGAAAGTCTCTCTTTCCCGGAAGGATGAGTTGTTGCTTAAAGACTTTCCTTGAAGTATTCGTGCTATATCTTGGCGTTTTCTCTTATATGCTTTTCTTTTTTGAGTGATAGTGAGGATTTTCTTTGACTTAGGTTTTTGGATCAATAGGTAATTGAATTGGCTTATTTTTGAGATAGTTTTGTGAACAACCCTTTTGAAAGGGATTATGTTAAAGAGATTTTCATCTTGGTCATGAATGATTGCACATATTACATGAAATTGCGAATGTTATGTAAAAGGGAGGTACGAATGGAAACAAACATGGTGTTTGGATCATCGAGCCTCTTTCTCCACGTGCGGGGATGCTAAGTCCCCAGTGAATTCTAAACTATCTTTCTTGTAAAGTTGTTGAGTAAAAAAACTTACTTGCTTTTGAAGCCTCACTATATCAAACTAGGAGTAGTCTTTCTAAGAAAATCCTCTGAAAGCTATCTCTCTGAACCAAGCTTCTCCTGAACAATGCGCTTCAAAGCGTTGCATTCACGGGTGGGGTGATGAAGGAACCGGTGGTAATGACAGTACCTCGGGTCTATTACTTCTTGATCAGTAGGCGGACGCCATACATAGGAGGTAGCTCCACCTCTCCATTTCGTACCCACGTCTCGGCAGAGTCCAGAATCTTCTTCATTGGGAAGGGGAAATGTAAGTACCCTGAATCTGGCCTTTCCTGCGTTAGTGGGCGTTGTAACGTCTCTCCGTGGCTTTGACGTGGAGCGGGAGATGAAGTTGGAAGATTTGCGAGTGCCATCACATCTGCGGATCGTTTGCCTAGGCAGAGGGATGTGGAAGATGCCGCAATGTCACTGCCGAGTGACCGGGTGAACGTTTCCATCCTCTCGTATTCGGGCATTTCCCGATTGATTTCTCCTTCCTCGAGGCATCTCTTCACTTAGTTGAAAGGTTGATGCGGATTGAACAGGTCTTCCGAGCTTCGACAAGGGTCTTGAGATATAAATCTCCCCCGGGGATCCAGGCTCCATTTCCTTATCCGGTAGACGTTGTGGTACTCCGGATAAGTCTTTTCCTCTGTGGAGTTGCCTCGAGTCTTCGTTGTCGGCTGGACCATGTTGTTCGTATCTCCTGAGTCCCCTGTGATCACGCGCTCTCCCTGCATCTCTACTAGTAAAGGTGTGACTCTTGACTAAGGATCCAAGCATTTCTTGCACTTTGTTTGAATAGACGCCGCCAACCCTTTCGTAATTGTCTTTGCTATATCATTCAAAAACGAAACGTCTCGCTCCGCCTTCCGGTGATACCGGCTTGATTCGCCAAGACATCCTCCAACATTCCAGTATGCTTCCCATGACATCCGAACCGCCTTTGTAGTTTTTGGATACATTGCATGAGATGGAAGGCGAAAAATTGAGGATTCAATTTTTATGAAACCGATAGATCAATCTCCCACTGTGGTCGCCAATTGTTGATGGGTGAAAACTACTCCCTAATTTAGTAATTTGGGGTGTGGATGAGGAATGAATCTAAACCTTCAACAAATGCACTGCGCGGTGAGTGCTTGTAGATTCGAGAGATCAACCGTGCAAGTCCTACTTCTAAACTAAGAAATGGGCTGAGATTTGTTTTGGCCACAAAGTGAAGGAGATGGGGTTGATCTTAGGGAGGGAAGCGAAGAAGGTGTTGAGATTGTGAAGGTGTTGTCTTGCTTATGACTTGTACGTAAAGATGAGCAAGCTTACGGTTGATGCAAGCAGGCCCCGAGTGTTTGAATACGGTTTGTATTAACACTTGGTTTTCGTAAATCGAACTTGTATTGTTCTCCGTTATTCCTTGTTCTTTGGAAATAGGCGAGACCCTATTTATACAAGTCATTGAGCCTCATTCACGTTTCTCGTGGGAAGTGGAGGTAGTGGAATGATGGAGTAGTGGAGTTGTGTGTCGGTAACACATGACCGCCTTGCCCACTTTTCCCGTTCATCTCTAACCGTCCATGACTTCCTAACACGTTCTTGTGATGGCGCGTTGCACGCCGCACTGTGTAAACCGCCAGACCAATACCCAAAGCAAGTATCCCAGGTTTGCGACATGATTGATGTCTGAATGTGGATCGTGGATCCACGAAAGATAGCATGTAATGCTGAATTGAATAACTGCGTTATTCGTAAAGTCGATACTTGTGAAGTATCGTGGTGTATTCTATGCGTGTGCACGCATTACGGTGTGGTAAAGTGACGGGTAATGACTCCTCACTAACCAAATAACTCCTGACCGGGGTTGTATAACCAAGTCTGGTGAGGTCGGACGGACGAGATGATGTTTGAGACACTCATCTCGCGACCGTTGGTGAAATTAGGTTTTTAAAGAGGTGCGCAAGCATCACTCTTTAGCTTGGCCGAAACCAAGCGTGGGAAGGATTTGAGAGGACCGACCATACATGCGTGTTGACGGCATGATGGTGTAGGTGCCTGTATTCCGTTCCCCTCATGAAAGCGCGATCCGAGCCACTCGATTTGACCGTCAAAGAGGAGTGGTCGAGATTGATTTTGCGATAAGAGTTTGATACCGCAAGCCGCGCGCCATACCCTTTTCGGCGCGTTTTCCAAGACGACCTAGCTTGGTCGGTCTTGGCTTATTGGTTTGGCGTGTAGACGGTAGGCTGATGTTCACGCCTATGTCTTACCGTCTCATGAAACGTGATCTAAGCCACCCATTCGTCAGGGTGAAGTTGAGTGGTCGAGATCGATTTGCAATTTGGGAAGTGTAGCCACGCATGTTTGAGCGGGCGTTTTGGATTGGCCGTGCATGATATGCCTTGGCCGACCGCATGGAGAGGTAGATAGGCCCACGGTGGTCATGCTTTGGTATGACCGGACCTGCGCCGATTTGATCTCGTGACCCTCCATTCGTGCGGGAGAAGATGGACGCGCGTGATGGCTCGAACCCTAATTTTGGCTTTCAAAGCCGCGCGACCATGCCATTTCGGTGGACGATTGTGTTGTAACCAACCACGGTTGGTTTTGGACCCGATCGGTCAAGTGTGTAGGCGGTCACATGGTGATTGTGTCGACATGCTCCAGGGCCTTTGAGTCTACATCTACACCCTCCATCTATACCGCGAAGATGGACGGTTGAGACGTTTTGCGGACATGTAATATGCCGCAAACCCCGATTTAGGGTTTTCCGTCCATAATGCTTGGTATGGACGGTTTCTTGGCAAGCGAAGGCCGTGTGTATTCCATAGTACCGCTTGGGGGGTGATGGAATTGATCCGTGGGTCATCCAATCATGCTTGTGGAGTTGGATGACCGCGATCGAGATCATATCTGCAAGCGAAGGCCGTGTGTATTCCATACCGCTTGGGGGTGATGAAATTGATCTGTGGTCATCCAATCATGCTTGTGGAGTTGGATGATCTGCGATCAGATCATATCCAGGAGATCGACATGGATCAAGTCCGGATGCTCAATCGCTAGTATAACACACCGAGAGGGGCTCAATCGGGCTAGTATAACACACCGAGAGGGCTCGGGCTAGTATAACACACCGAGGATCACCATGCACGGGTATTTCGTACATGGTTTCATTATAGTGTTTTGAGGTTCGTGTTACTCGTAAGAGTAACACTCGGTCGTCATGCCACATCGATAATGAGTACAGAAATACAAGGCTGATATGAAATTCACAGGAAGGGATTGTTGCTACATGCTCCAACCTGGAGGAATTTCATGTATTCACAGAACGGGATTGTTGCTACATGCTCCATTCTTGGTGAATTAAGTGAGGAGTATCCGTCACTTATAAACGGCTTTATCTTTTACAAGATGTCAGCGCATGATTTTTCAGGTTTTTACAAATTTTAACCTTAAACGAAAATCCACCATCAACAGCTTCCAACCCTTTCCTTTCGCAGCTCTCTCTTCGCAACTCTCCAAGTCGATCTCATATCATTTTTGTCCTTCCGTTCAATCTCCCTTTATAATTCCAACACCATTAGGATGAGGAAATTTAATGCATTGATGATAAGTTGACGCTACGCCCATAATTTCGTGCAACCATGGCCTTCTGATCAATGCATTATAAGGGACTCACATCAACTACATGAATAAAATCCCGTTGATAACCCTTGCAAAGGTATTCTCATATGAACTTCTCCTTTAGGCTTATTCGTTGTTCCATTGAAACCATATATCTTATATGTCGAAGGTATCAATTCTTCATCCTTCCCCCCCATAGTATTGTAAGTATGGTAGAAAAGAATATTTACTGAGCTCCCCGTATCAATCAAGATTCTATTGATCGCCCAGCAATTCTCTGCTTCGTCGTCTTCGCCATCTACAGGTTTTGGATTAATTTCCAATTTTACAACCAATGGGTTGTCATGCGTCTCTTTGCCTTCAGGAATCTCTTCTGCGTTGTAAGAAATAATCTGCATTTGCCATTCTTTTAACCGTGGGGGGTTCTTCGCAATGTTCATCACTTCTTTATTATTAGCATCCCTATAAAAACCCTACTGAGAACGTTATCATGAAAATCTTCAATTGTTCGGTAAGAGTGTACAATGGAGTTACAAAACAAATTTTTAGCTTTCGATCCAACTTCTATTATGAATGTTTCTTTCCCTTTGCTGAATTTGTTCTCAGTGCATTTCGTGGTGGTGGTAATGGCTGAACCTTCTCTTCACTTTTTAGAAAATGACTTAGCTTTCTTGGTCAATCATTCTGAGAATGATTCTTTTTATATTTCTACAGTCATTTGTTAAGTGTCCATGAAAACGGTGCTAAGAATGTAACTCGTGACTTCTATCACTTGGTGGTGGCTCATTCCCCGTGTTCCATGGCATGCGGTATGTTTTCCATCAAGAGTATAGCTTCCCATATTTTTTTCAACACTAGCATTTAATGCTGGCATTTTTTATTTCTTCCCATACTACTCGTGACGCCACGCCCTCCATGATAATTCTTTGACTTCCATAAGTTTCTTGCGGATGATCAAGTCTTTGAATTTTGTTATTGCCACCACAGTTGTAGTAGTTTCTTTCTCTCTCATATTCTTCTTGATCACGGCTTCCCATGGCTACTATCTTTGGTTGTCCATCATCTGTTATCCTTTCTTGTTGACCTTGCGAAGTACTCGCCACCGTGTTTATCAGTTTGGGTAATAAACTTGCATTCATGGCATTTGAACTTGTATTTAATTGTATATGATTCCATCTCATTTTGCCTTTCCTCTAAAGCAATATACTCCTCTTGAAGTTCTTTTACTCCGTCATCGTGATTGTATTCTTGACTCTAAAATTTGAATATATAGCAAATTAGTTGCGAACATAGCGTTTATAAATGATAAAATGAGATATCTTTCATCCACTCTTCCAGCCATCTCGCTACACATCGTCTTCCATCTCACAGTTAACTTTCACCAACTCTTTGTTTCAGTCCAAATACATCTTCAATTCCTGGTCGCGAGGAGTTGTTACTTATGTATGCCCCTAAAAATACAACTTGAAATGGTTGAATGACGTGATGGTGTTTCTGGTAAACCTTCAAACCATTTCGGTGCTTCTCTGTTAAACTTGATGCTAAAATATTTGCACAATATATAGCGTCATGATTTTCCCACTCAGAACATACATCTTACATACGCTTTGATATGTTGTAATGCATAAGTTGTTCCATCAAAATGCTGGTTAATGCGGGGTAAATTGCACTTTGGGGTATTCCTCCTAATCGCACCTCTAGTGTAAAGGGATTTTTCATGACTTCTTCGATTGCCTCATCCAATTGTCTTCTTCCTCCTCCTCTTCTATTGTTCAACATTCCTCTCATTTCCCTCGCTAACTCTTTAAGATTTGTTCATTTACATCGAGGTTTGAATTTATTGGTCTTTTAGCTCTGCCTCTCTCCTCTGCGTTCATGTCTATCTTGATTTTCTTGTTCAAAGATTTTCTTCTCTTCTTTCTCTGCGACTTTCTCCTCCATCTCGTTCATGGATTCGCACACCATTGTATCTATCATTTTCTCTTCTTGGTTGTCTATCAGTTCTCCTTTGTATTCTTTCATACTCTTCATTGATATTTCCATTGTTGCGATTTTGCTGTCTTCTTTCTCGATTGTCATGATTATTCTGCCGAATTGCTTCCTCCAATTCTCGCTTCTTCCATTTCCACTCTTAATCTTTCCCTTTCGCAAGCTAGACACGCTTGTTCAATATAATGCTTTTCGATGTCATCTTCAATCTCCTTTTGTTTCCTCCGTGTTTCTCTCCCACGCAGCACTCTTCTTCCTTCTTCCCGATTTTCTTCATCAATTGGATTATTCGCTGCCTATTTCCTTGATTTCCATTATTTTGGTCATTCTCAGAAATCTCTGGACGTGGAATACACAACTTCCCTTCTTTCGCAAATATCCTTCACCGAGATTTAGCTCTCTTTTCTAAATTTTCCATTAACATTTTCTACAGTGTAACATTCTCCTCCTATCATCTCTAACCAATCCTGGTCCTTATTTG